>OX101788.1:5436905-5726905 GCA_944452715.1 Ophion slaviceki | reverse complement strand
AGCAAGTCGCGCGAGTCGATACCCCACACTCGTCATGTTTTAAGGGGTTAGACCACAGGAACGGTTATAAAATCATATGCGAATTTAAGAATTTTTTTCGTATAAAAAAGTGTTTCGCTAGTAAAATTAATTACACATCTATTTAGTATGAATATTAAGCTGTTAGAAAATATGTATATTTTTTTTTCGATGTACAAAATCGCCGACTACTAATATTTTCTTTTGTTATCTTTTTTCAGGCCCTCTGCGGCGTGACATTTAGCATCCACAATTTTTTACCTAGAACAAAAAACAAAAATTCTCGTCTATCTACATTAGAATACCTAGATACTCAAAAGTTGTAGGTATTTGAATGAATTTTCAGTGAAAAATTTCGTATAAGACTGCTCATAAAATGAAAAGTTATCGATTAATCAGAAATTCCGTACGTACGTCTCTGCAAAATGCAATTAGGAACAAAACTTTTAAATTGGAAGTAAATCTAGTGAAAATTGTTAAAGTTATTTGTCACGCCAATTGGAAAAAGCTGTTTCGAGAAAAACGCGTATAAAGTCTTAAGTACTCTATGGCCGTGCCAGAGGTGGGCTTACGCTATACGCTCAAAGTCGGTGAAAACATTTTTTTCTTGCTATAAATTGAATAGTAATTTATTCTTACGATGATAACCCAGATAGACAGTCGTGATCATCACGCCGTGCATACAATTGATGAAGCAAATTTTACAGCATATTGACTACATGTCATGATACAAAGCCGTGAACTCATTTAGTGTAGTGAATGTACAAAGCATTTTGATCTCAATATGTCGTTTACAAATGCATCGTACGTTTGAAGCACGTTGAACTCATATCGCTGTGCTCAAGTGTCCACAATTAATATCTGCAAATTTTACGTCATATGGAAGTCATCCAATGACTGTGTTGATGAATTCACTGGGTTAGCACTGGTAGTAGACATGCCATGCAAGCAATATGACGGCGATATGCATGTTTGTCAGTGATACATTCGATGGGCGCAACATGACGGCGATATGCATGTTTCTCAGTGATACATCCTATGACGGTGATATGCATGTTTCTAAGTGATACATTCGTTGAGCGCAATATGACGGCGATATGTATATTTTGTCAGTGATACATCCCAGGAGCACAATATGATGGCGATATGCATGTTTCTCAGTATTACATTCCATGACGGCAATATGCATGTTTTCAATGATACATTCGGTGAGCGCAATATGACGGCGATATGCATATTTCTCAGTGATACATCCCATGAGCGCAATATGACGGCGATATGCGTGTTTCTGTGATACATCCTATGACGGTGATTTGCATATTTCTAACAAGGAGAAGGCAGAGCCTGGATGTCGCAAATCGGGTTCGCCTTTCGCGTGGTGAAAGTTGAAGACCTCCGAATTAACGTCGCTTTTGATTTTTGTTCCAATAAGCCTTAGTTACTGAGATATCGCGATTTGAAAATTTGGGAGTTTCGTCTCGTGCCTAGAGTACGTTGAGCGTTGACACTTGAGACAAGAGCGGCCGTAGCTAATACGGTAAGACGATAGACCGGCAATCTGAAAGTTCATGGTTCGCGTCCCTGTGCTCTTTCTTTTAATTCAATTTTTTTTTTTAATTTCATTATCTCTCATAAGACTTTACATGTGCAGGTAAATAAGAAAATTCGAAAATATGTTTTACTAGTTTTATTTGTCTATTATATTAAAATAATTAATCCAATAATGAAGTCACAATTACAAAGCAAAATAATATGGTATAAAAAATAAATTATTAATCTAATTCACAGGAAAGCATATTTGAAGATCTATATCTTCAAATATGCTTTCCTGATAGAATTTATAAGGTTAAATATGGTTGCGGTGGTATTACGTTCATTTTATGTTCGTGGTGTCGTAAGCCTTTGTGCTACCCTTGCTTTTACGATGGTTTCCACCCTTCAATTTGTCAACATACTGATCTGATAGAAGAAGAATCAGAATAATTACCTGCCGCGAAATTTGCAAGTGTGAATTAGATTAATTATTTATTTTTTATACCACATTATTTTGCTTTCTCATTGTGACGTGATTAATAGATTAATTATTTGTTATACAATATTATTTTGCTTTGTAATTGTGACTTGATTATTAGATTAATTATTTGTTATACAATTTTATTTTGCTATGTAATTGTGACTTCATTATTGGATTAGTTATTTTAATGTAATAGATTAATTAAACTAGTAATACATATTTTCAAATTGACTTCTTTACCTGCACATGCAAAGTCTTATGAGAGATTATAAAAAAAAAAAAAATTCAAGAAAAAAGCACGGGGACGCGAACCGTGAACTTTCAGAGTACCAGTCCGTCGTCTTACCATATTAGCTACGGTGGTTGTTGTTTCAAGTATCAACGCTCAACGTACTCTACGCGCGAGCCAAAACTCCCAAATTTTCAAATTGCGATATCTTAGCAACTAAGGCCTATTGGAACAAAAATAAAAAAACGACGTTAATTCAGAGGTCTTCAACTTTCACCAGGCGAAAGGAGAACCCGATTCGCGACATCCAGGCTCTGCCGTCTCCTTGTAAGTAATACGTTCGACGAGCGCAATAAGACGGCAATATGTATATTCATCAGTGACACATCCCATAAGCGCAATATGATGGCGATATTCATCCAAATCCAGAATGATACAAATAAGCAGATACAAAGGAAACTTGTACAAGTGTTAGAATGGCTAGGTAGGTAGCGCGCTCGGCTCTCGATTTAGAAGACGTGGTTCAAACCGTAGGTAGGTACAAAATTTAACTAGGCAGAATACGTTTTTAATCCATTTATCATATAGGCAGGAACATCAATAAAGCGTATGGGGATAATAAAAATCCTACCAGATTTTTTTTATCAATATTTTTGGATTTCTTTTATTTTTCACGCTATGACACTCAAATGAGCTCCATATGAGCACAGCATAGTTACGTCACGCCATGCCGCTAATATGACCTCCGTATGAGTACAGCATATTTACGTCACGCCATGCCGCTAATATGAGCTCCGTATGAGTACAGGATATTTACGTCACGCCATGCCGCTAATATGAGCTCCGTATGACCACAGCATAGTTCCGTCACGGCATGCCGTTAATATGAGCTCCATATGAGCACTACAGTTTCTTCACGCCGTGACACCCATATGAGCCCCATATGCACTCACTTATTGTTAGATATTCGTGAGCCAAATTTGCTAGTCTGATGAATTCACTGCATGCATATTCGCGTGAGAACAACTTTGCTTCATTTGGATGTATTATTGTGAATCATCATGTGATGCAAATATGACTTCAACGGGAGCACTCATAAGGGATACACAGCTGTGAGACTTTCTATGCTGCAGTGATGATGTACATATGATGCCAATATGAGGTACATCTGTCTATCTGGGAAAGCACACCCAGATAGACAGTCGTGATCATCACGCCATGCATACAATTGATGAAGCAAATTTTACAGCATATTGACTACATGTCATGATACAAAGCCGTGAACTCATTTAGTATAGTGAATGTACAAAGCATTTTGATCTCAATATGTCGTTTACAAATGCATCGTACGTTTGAAGCACGTTGAACTCATATCGCTGTGCTCAAGTGTCCACAATTAATATCTGCAAATTTTACGTCATATGGAAGTCATCCAATGACTGTATTGATGAATTCACTGGGTTAGCACTGGTAGTAGACATGCCATGCAAGCAATATGACGGCGATATGCATGTTTGTCGGTGATACATTCGATGACGGTAATATGCATGTTTTCAGTGATACATTCGGTGAGCGCAATATGACGGCGATATGCATATTTCTCAGTGATACATCCCATGAGCGCAATATGACGGCGATATGCGTGTTTCTGTGATACATCCTATGACGGTGATTTGCATATTTCTAACAAGAAGAAGGCAGAGCCTGGATGGCGCAAATCGGGTTCGCCTTTCGCGTGGTGAAAGTTGAAGACCTCCGAATTAACGTCGCTTTTGATTTTTGTTCCAATAAGCCTTAGTTACTGAGATATCGCGATTTGAAAATTTGGGAGTTTCGTCTCGTGCCTAGAGTACGTTGAGCGTTGACACTTGAGACAAGAGCGGCCGTAGCTAACACGGTAAGACGATAGACCGGCAATCTGAAAGTTCATGGTTCGCGTCCCTGTGCTCTTTTTTTTTAATTCAATTTTTTTTTTTAATTTTATAATCTCTCATAAGACTTTACATGTGCAGGTAAATAAGAAAATTCGAAAATATGTTTTACTAGTTTTATTTGTCTATTATATTAAAATAATTAATCCAATAATGAAGTCACAATTACAAAGCAAAATAATATGGTATAAAAAATAAATTATTAATCTAATTCACAGGAAAGCATATTTGAAGATCTATATCTTCAAATATGCTTTCCTGATAGAATTTATAAGGTTAAATATGGTTGCGGTGGTATTACGTTCATTTTATGTTCGTGGTGTCGTAAGCCTTTGTGCTACCCTTGCTTTTACGATGGTTTCCACCCTTCAATTTGTCACCATACTGATCTGATAGATGAAGAATCAGAATAATTACCTGCCGCGAAATTTGCAAGTGTGAATTAGATTAATTATTTATTTTTTATACCACATTATTTTGCTTTCTCATTGTGACGTGATTAATAGATTAATTATTTGTTATACAATGTTATTTTGCTTTGTAATTGTGACTTGATTATTAGATTAATTATTTGTTATACAATTTTATTTTGCTATGTAATTGTGACTTCATTATTGGATTAGTTATTTTAATGTAATAGATTAATTAAACTAGTAATACATATTTTCAAATTGACTTCTTTACCTGCACATGCAAAGTCTTATGAGAGATTATAAAAAAAAAAAAAAATCAAGAAAAAGCACGGGGACGCGAACCGTGAACTTTCAGAGTACCAGTCCGTCGTCTTACCGTATTAGCTACGGTGGCTCTTGTTTCAAGTATCAACGCTCAATGTACTCTACGCGCGAGCCAAAACTCCCAAATTTTCAAATTGCGATATCTTAGCAACTAAGGCCTATTGGAACAAAAATAAAAAAACGACGTTAATTCAGAGGTCTTCAACTTTCACCAGGCGAAAGGAGAACCCGATTCGCGACATCCAGGCTCTGCCGTCTCCTTGTAAGTAATACATTCGACGAGCGCACTAAGACGGCAATATGTATATTCATCAGTGACACATCCCATAAGCGCAATATGATGGCGATATTCATCCAAATCCAGAATGATACAAATAAGCAGACACAAAGGAAACTTGTACAAGTGTTAGAATGGCTAGGTAGGTAGCGCGCTCGGCTCTCGATTTAGAAGACGTGGTTCAAACCGTAGGTAGGTACAAAATTTAACTAGGCAGAATACGTTTTTAATCCATTTATCATCCCAGATAGACAGATGTACCTCATATTGGCATCATATGTACATCATCACTGCAGCATAGAAAGTCTCACAGCTGTGTATCCCTTATGAGTGTTCCCGTTGAAGTCATATTTGCATCACATGATGATTCACAATAATACATCCAAATGAAGCAAAGTTGTTCTCACGCGAATATGCATGCAGTGAATTCATCAGACTAGCAAATTTGGCTCACGAATATCTAACAATAAGTGAGTGCATATGGGGCTCATATGGGTGTCGCGGCGTGAAGAAACTGTAGTGCTCATATGGAGCTCATATTAACGGCATGCCGTGACGGAACTATGCTGTGGTCATACGGAGCTCATATTAGTGGCATGGCGTGACGTAAATATCCTGTACTCATACGGAGCTCATATTAGCGGCATGGCGTGACGTAAATATGCTGTACTCATACGGAGGTCATATTAGCGGCATGGCGTGACGTAACTATGCTGTGCTCATATGGAGCTCATTTGAGTGTCATAGCGTGAAAAATAAAAGAAATCCAAAAATATTGATAAAAAAAATCTGGTAGGATTTTTATTATCCCCATACGCTTTATTGATGTTCCTGCCTATATGATAAATGGATTAAAAACGTATTCTGCCTAGTTAAATTTTGTACCTACCTACGGTTTGAACCACGTCTTCTAAATCGAGAGCCGAGCGCGCTACCTACCTAGCCATTCTAACACTTGTACAAGTTTCCTTTGTATCTGCTTATTTGTATCATTCTGGATTTGGATGAATATCGCTATCATATTGCGCTTATGGGATGTGTCACTGATGAATATACATATTGCCGTCTTATTGCGCTCGTCGAATGTATTACTTACAAGGAGACGGCAGAGCCTGGATGTCGCGAATCGGGTTCTCCTTTCGCCTGGTGAAAGTTGAAGACCTCTGAATTAACGTCGTTTTTTTATTTTTGTTCCAATAGGCCTTAGTTGCTAAGATATCGCAATTTGAAAATTTGGGAGTTTTGGCTCGCGCGTAGAGTACGTTGAGCGTTGATACTTGAAACAACAACCACCGTAGCTAATACGGTAAGACGACGGACTGGTACTCTGAAAGTTCACGGTTCGCGTCCCCGTGCTTTTTTCTTGAATTTTTTTTTTTTTTTATAATCTCTCATAAGACTTTGCATGTGCAGGTAAAGAAGTCAATTTGAAAATATGTATTACTAGTTTAATTAATCTATTACATTAAAATAACTAATCCAATAATGAAGTCACAATTACATAGCAAAATAAAATTGTATAACAAATAATTAATCTAATAATCAAGTCACAATTACAAAGCAAAATAATATTGTATAACAAATAATTAATCTATTAATCACGTCACAATGAGAAAGCAAAATAATGTGGTATAAAAAATAAATAATTAATCTAATTCACACTTGCAAATTTCGCGGCAGGTAATTATTCTGATTCTTCTTCTATCAGATCAGTATGTTGACAAATTGAAGGGTGGAAACCATCGTAAAAGCAAGGGTAGCACAAAGGCTTACGACACCACGAACATAAAATGAACGTAATACCACCGCAACCATATTTAACCTTATAAATTCTATCAGGAAAGCATATTTGAAGATATAGATCTTCAAATATGCTTTCCTGTGAATTAGATTAATAATTTATTTTTTATACCATATTATTTTGCTTTGTAATTGTGACTTCATTATTGGATTAATTATTTTAATATAATAGACAAATAAAACTAGTAAAACATATTTTCGAATTTTCTTATTTACCTGCACATGTAAAGTCTTATGAGAGATAATGAAATTAAAAAAAAAAATTGAATTAAAAAAAAGAGCACAGGGACGCGAACCATGAACTTTCAGATTGCCGGTCTATCGTCTTACCGTATTAGCTACGGCCGCTCTTGTCTCAAGTGTCAACGCTCAACGTACTCTAGGCACGAGACGAAACTCCCAAATTTTCAAATCGCGATATCTCAGTAACTAAGGCTTATTGGAACAAAAATCAAAAGCGACGTTAATTCGGAGGTCTTCAACTTTCACCACGCGAAAGGCGAACCCGATTTGCGACATCCAGGCTCTGCCTTCTCCTTGTTAGAAATATGCAAATCACCGTCATAGGATGTATCACAGAAACACGCATATCGCCGGCATATTGCGCTCATGGGATGTATCACTGAGAAATATGCATATCGCCGTCATATTGCGCTCACCGAATGTATCACTGAAAACATGCATATTGCCGTCATGGAATGTAATACTGAGAAACATGCATATCGCCATCATATTGTGCTCCTGGGATGTATCACTGACAAAATATACATATCGCCGTCATATTGCGCTCAACGAATGTATCACTTAGAAACATGCATATCACCGTCATAGGATGTATCACTGAGAAACATGCATATCGCCATCATGTTGCGCCCATCGAATGTATCACTGACAAACATGCATATCGCCGTCATATTGCTTGCATGGCATGTCTACTACCAGTGCTAACCCAGTGAATTCATCAACACAGTCATTGGATGACTTCCATATGACGTAAAATTTGCAGATATTAATTGTGGACACTTGAGCACAGCGATATGAGTTCAACGTGCTTCAAACGTACGATGCATTTGTAAACGACATATTGAGATCAAAATGCTTTGTACATTCACTACACTAAATGAGTTCACGGCTTTGTATCATGACATGTAGTCAATATGCTGTAAAATTTGCTTCATCAATTGTATGCACGGCGTGATGATCACGACTGTCTATCTGGGATATAGGCAGGAACATCAATAAAGCGTATGGGGATAATAAAAATCCTACCAGATTTTTTTTATCAATATTTTTGGATTTCTTTTATTTTTCACGCTATGACACTCAAATGAGCTCCATATGAGCACAGCATAGTTACGTCATGCCATGCCGCTAATATGACCTCCGTATGAGTACAGCATATTTACGTCACGCCATGCCGCTAATATGAGCTCCGTATGAGTACAGGATATTTACGTCACGCCATGCCGCTAATATGAGCTCCGTATGACCACAGCATAGTTCCGTCACGCCATGCCGCTAATATGAGCTCCATATGAGCACTACAGTTTCTTCACGCCGTGACACCCATATGAGCCCCATATGCACTCACTTATTGGTAGATATTCGTGAGCCAAATTTGCTAGTCTGATGAATTCACTGCATGCATATTCGCGTGAGTACAACTTTGCTTCATTTGGATGTATTATTGTGAATCATCATGTGATGCAAATATGCCTTCAACGGGAGCACTCATAAGGGATACACAGCTGTGAGACTTTCTATGCTGCAGTGATGATGTACATATGATGCCAATATGAGGTACATCTGTCTATCTGGGTACTGTGGCCTTACCCCTTAAATCGTTAAATGAAATCATTGTCATGTTGTAATGATATTACATGATTTCCATATTTAAATTTCATTGATCGATTATTATATTATATGATTTTTAATGATTTTAATCATATAATATAATGAAATAATGATTTTCATTATATATCTTATTATATATATATTATGTATATTATAGATATAATATATATATATATATATATATATATATATATATATATATATATATATATATATATATATATATATATATATATATATATATATATATATATATATATATATATATATATATATATATATATATAATATCATTATTCAATATATATAATATAATATAATATAAAGAAATCATTATATTATATGACTTCAATGATTTTAATTTAATAAATTATATGATTTTCATATTGAAACTTTATTCAATAATTGTCACATTCAAATGGTTATATTGAATGATTGTTATATGAAAATTATATTTAATGATCGTCATATCGAAATTGTATGAAGGGAGGACGTGACTGTGACGGGGTCGTTTGTGTCCGAATTTTTTTGTCGACTAAATAATTTATTTGTGATCCGGAAAAGTGGTAGGTTATCAAGCATACATTGATATTATTTCGTGTAAATTTGTATCGAAAAAAAAAGTCAACAACGCTATTGAGGTATAATAGAGCCTCTATATAAAAAATGTGGTCCATCGGCCGGATCGATAATTTGACAATGATTGATCTGAAAAACAAAAATGACAAATTTCTATAATCTATATAATTGTAGTTCTCGATGCACGCAGCCGTTTTTTCGAAAAAAAATCACCAAATGACGGGTGTTGAAAAAGTTCAATTTTGGCGAAATTTTTACTTATATTCGGGGGCTCAAATAATACTAAGTTTCCAAAACGGCTACGTACAATGATAGCTACTGCAGTAACGAAAATGTTGGTTTTCTAAATTATTTTTAATCGGACAATTAAACGCATGAATTATGATTACGACCAGGTCGAAAAAAAAGGCGATTGAAAATTTCAGTATGCGGAAATCTTGGCGCTACCTGTTCTCACTAAATCGTCTGTAACTTGGTCAATTTTCAATATTCTAACTTGACATTTTTCCACATATTCTTGAATATGTACATTTTGAGAAAAAGCAGTAAAAATCGATTTTTTTACCCGTCACAGTGGCGACCCGCATTAAACGATTACCAAATTTAAATTGTGCTAAAAAATTATCACATGTAAAATTATATTCAATAATTGTCACATTGAAATTATATTAAATAATCGTCATGTTTAAATAAAATTGAATGATTGCCATATTGAAATGATCCTATTGAATGTTTGTCGTATTGAAATTATATAAATGTGATGTTTAATAAATAAACTAACTGTTACGATAAAATGATTATACTGCATGACTGATTATATTAAATCAGCGTTTTAAATGATTACATTCAATTGCTGCATTATAACGGCAAAACAGAATGTGGATTAAATATGCTGCGGATCGGCGACACAGTAATTAAGGGGTCCTCTCACTTAAGACCCTAAAAATACTATTTTCATACATTTTTTCGATGGGTTTATATTATAGATATTGATATCAATTTGTTACACTTAATAAATACACTTTCGAAATCCATTTTTACATAAATACATAAACAAATTCTGTTTATGCATTTCGAAAGTGTATTTATTAAGTGCACAACTTTCATATCAATATCTATAATAAAAACCTCTCAAAAAAAAATCATGAAAATGGCCCCCTCAATATTGATTATTAAATAAAGCTACGAACTATTTTGTATAAGATTGTGCAATTGTCGTCGGTAAGGTAGGCAGGCTCGGTGCGCGGCTTCGGCCATCTCCCGTGTCAAGCATCAGGCTGTGCCGATACTCAGATGGGTGACTGCCCAGGCGTGCACTTACTTTTCGCCGACTACCGATCGCGCGAAAGTTCCACTGAGTTCCCTTTGATGGGAACTGACTCTCAGCGAAAACGAATCGTCTTTATCGGCAGCGGTTTTTCGCAGTTTCCCTGTGCCCTCGTTCCGCTAATGGATGCAACTGAAAGTCAACGAAAATATAATCGCCTTTATCGGCGTCGGTTTTTCGCAGTTTCCCTGTGCCCTCGTGCAAATAAGGCACGGCAGTCCGTTAGGAAAAATCGATTTTAGGCAACATTTTGGGGGATGGGGGTTTCTCAGAGGAAACGAGGAATTTACGACGGACCTCTGTAAATAATTCCATTGTTGATTTAAATTATCGCTGTATGAACGTCACGGCCCAAATGGCGTTTTTCTTTTATTTCTTACGCAACATTTGCTGTTGCTTGAAATTCGTAAATACAATCTTGGTCTAGCTCCGTTGGCGCTCTTGGGTTCATTCCTTCATACCCGATTAGCACCGAATAGATATTGAAGTTACGACCTGAATGCTCACCGATCGGAGAAACATTATTTACAGTACATCTATGTGTATCCGGATGGAATCAATGCGCTCTGAAAGAAAGAAGGCGAGAGGGGAGGGAAAAAGGAAAGTCTTCTTCCGTTGATTATTATTTGATTTTTGTAAGTGTGGCGAAGAGGAAAAATCGTTCTGCTTCGTCCATTTGTTTGATGAAATAAACCGAATTAAGATGGGAGATCTATTTAGGCAGCCGAAAATGAGCCAATTTTCAAGATTTTTTTGTGTCGAAACTATTTATTCTACATAATTAAAATTTTATGTACAAAGTATTATGTTTCAATCGTTCAAAAGATTTTTTCCAATATTTGAAAATAACAGCTGTACGACGATCGCTTCAGAGACGGTTGCTGCCCGAGTAATTCCACGGCGTACAACCCAACGTCTGGTACATTGGTCTGATGCATCATAGCCAAGAAGCTTTATATTTCTAAGACACGCACGCTCTATGTGAACCTCAAAAATTGCAAGAAAAGTGAAAATTTTAAAACTTGTACGTGTCAATATATGTGATATTTTTTATGAATTTCTACTATATCTGTTGTTGATTAAAAAGTAGTTTTAAAAAACAGAGAATTTTAGGTTTGCATAGACAGTAATTATGTTATCTGAAAGTGTGCAAAGTTTTGGAATTATCGATTAGATAGTTTTAAAGTTATCTTGTACGAGATTGACAAAAAATGCTCTTGAGGAAAACGCGTTTAAAGTTTCAAGGCTCAAAAATCCTATGATTAAGGGGTTTTCTCACTTTAGACGCTAAAAAGGGTATTTTAGTGATTTTTTTTATAGGTTTATATTATAGATATTGATATAAAAGTCGTTACACTTAATAAATACACTTTCGAAATACATTTAAAAAAAACATTTTATGTATTTAAGTCACTATGCATAGAAGAAAATGGTAGTTAAAAAAATGTCCTAAAAAAATTGTAGCTCTGCACTGTCGATGAAATTTTGTAGATGGATCATCCGAAAAAAAATCAAACGGTTTTAGATTCAGTATGTTAATGGCTATAGGGCATATCATACGATTTTTTATATACGCAAAAAAAACCGTGGCGGACATTTTTCGAAATAAAAAACCATGTTTTTTTTCACCGTTTTTGGGGAAAAAAATTGTCAACAAGCCGTCGAAAAACGTTTCGATAAAAACGCGTTTAAAATTTGTTTGGGTTACATAAATACATATTTTTGTTATTTATGTATTTCGAGAGTGTATTTATTGAGTATAACACATTTTATATCCATATCTATAATTCATATAAACCTATCAAAAAAATTAATGAAAATAGCCTTTTTTAGCATCTAAAGTGAGAAGACCCCATAAATGACCTACCGATTAATCTGCGATTCCGAGGACACAAAGTAATCCTTCAGCTTCCTCGTGGAATTGATTTTCGGCCATAAGCTCTTTTTTACCTTGTAAGGAATCGCCCCCCTTAAGGGGCTACATCTACCTAGAAGTCTGGAAAAAATTGACCAATCATTGGTTCAACATAAAGGTACATATATTGCGAGCCTCCAAAAAGAATCGAAAAAAATACAGAAAAACAACAAAATCATGGCCAGCGACAAGTGATGAAATTATTTTCGCGACGTTTGGCGGTGGACTCTCTCCAGCTTAAACGGTCCATCTGAAACCTAAAAACCAAACGGGTTATTCAAGTCAACGATAGATACGAGTTGTTGACGATCGTCGATTGGTAAAATCTTTTTTTTTAACAACGTGGCGAAGAATCGAAACTCGAGCACACAAAATCTATGAAAAAAGTCGTTATTTTTACGTAACTATTAAAAAATGAACATTGTTTAAAAAAAAATGAGATCGTCAACGATCTTTAAATGTTTCTCATCGTATTTCCTGTAAATTTGGAAACAATCCATCTAGTGGTTCTCGAGATATCATGTCCACTGACTTTGAAAACAGTGTTTCGAGAAAAACGTGTTTAAAATTTGAAGTATGATGTTAGAGGCTCATACTCATACGTGTTTAAATTTTAAAGTATGATGTTAGAAGCCAATTCAATTTTAGGAATGATTCAATGAATTTTTCAGGGAATATAGCTATGAAGTGATACTGCAGAATAAAATATATTTGGAAAATGCAATTTTTGACCCACGTAGGTAGATGTAGCCCGTTAAATGAACTGGTTTTTCGTTCGAATAATATCTCGACCCTGCTAATTTTTTATCTCACATTTTTTCATCCGATATCAGTCCATGCTGCTTCCAATAAATAGAATCGTCTCCCATCCGTGTATTTTATCGAAAAATTTACTGGAATTTGCAATAAAGTACCCCGGCAAAAAATCGAACCACTTTTTAGTTTCGCATTGGGAATCGTTGTCTTCGCATTTGGACTGGAAGACTTGGAGCTCTCAGGTGGAAAAAATTGATCGTAGCACAATAAACTTCGTATTGTATCAGCCGCAATGCTTGCCGAATGAAATACGCCCGTGAAACGATACAGCTTGTAAGGACGAGGCAGCAGATATACTATTCTGATGATTCTGGAAAATGTAAATTCATAGATTCCTTAGAGTACAACACTACGTAAGGTTTGGTGAATAAAAATTGAAAAAAAATGCGACACAATTGCGAAACACATGTTCGGTTCTCTCAAAACTTTCTGAGACAGAGCTGTAATGTCTATCGCGAAAATATCGAATCCTCGAATTCTTATATTGGAAGATTTTTTTCAAACGTATGTCCATGCTGGTTTCACATATGTCAGAGTCATTTAAACAAAACGTTGAATAGTTTCCCGCACACTGAAAGGAAGTTTATTATAATTTCTGGCTGGATGATTCGAGAACGTGATAATAAAATATTATAATTATATAGTGATTTTTTAATATGATAATGTGTTATGAAATTATAATATATTATATATATATATATATATATATATATATATATATATATATATATATATATATATATATATATATATAAGAAATTATAATATATTATATATAATATGTTATGATATTCTAGTATAATAATATGATGATTATTAATAAAACTTTCGGCTATCCCGTTCAACGAGACTCCATAAACTTGGAGCCCAAAAAATATAGGTCGATTTTCAATATTTTGTCTGGTGAGAGTATTGGGATGACGAGGTCTGGATTTTACACATAGTCAATACGCAGTCTTGCCAAGTTTGAGTGTTTTTTTTTATTGAAAGATATTTATAAACAATGAAGTTATTATTTTCTGAACAAAGTGCCGCGTCCCTGTTTGAAAAATCCGTGCAGGTGCTTCAGGAAGCAAGAGTGATCTATCATAAAAAATAAATAAATGTAGTTTTAGTATAAAAATAATACTTTCATATAGTGGATACGTTTTTTAAATTTTAACAATTACGTAAATGGCAAGCAGTAGAAAAAGTTTGATTCTCAACCAAGAATAATCATTCCAATTATTCGTTATTAACAAATGTATAAACTTATCGAAAAATCATCCGATCATACGATAGAAAATGTAACAAATGATGCTCTGTCCGAATTTGAAGTGAATCGGACGAATCGATTTTGAAAGACTGCTTACACCGTCTCATAAAACAAAGTTTCGAGCGAAGTGGGCGATCCAGACCCTTCAGGGAAATCGTCATAACTCAGTCAATTATTCAAATTTCTACAAAATCTTTGCTGCCAATTAAAGTTACGACCCTAGAACATAAAACTGTGCAATAAACGAAAAAGTATTTTCGCAATTGCAAACGTATGACTGCCCCTTGAAAAAAGATCAGACTAACTTAAAAAAAATTGATGAGTGGATCGAAATGCAAAAATTACTCGAAATTGGATAAAACGCTGTGTTCGGGGGCTTCCGAGGTCGCTCATTACGGATCTGAGGTTGAAATTAAGGATCGCAAATTCGAATTGAATCAAATTTTGCATTTCGATCCGCCATATTGGATCCGCCATTTTTTATTTTTTTTATTTCAACCTCAGATTCGTAATGAGCGACCTCGAAAACCCCCGAACACAGCGTTTCATCCGATTTCGAGCAATTTTTTGCATTTCGATCCGCTATTTTGTATTTTACGATTTTAACCTCAGATTCGTAATGAGCGACTTCGAAAACCCTTGAACACAAAATTTCGTGATTTTCTAATTTTCTGTTTGAAAATGGAGAAATTTCACTCTGCGCTGATACTTGAGAAATGTCGATTTTCGTAAAAATTGACGGTTCTTCGATTTTCTCGAAATAAATGGGGTTGCAACCCAAATAAAGAATAAAGGCAGCGATCTGAAATTTGGTGGAGTATTTCTACATACCCTTAACTCAAGGAAAAGCAAAAACCTTTGGTGCCCCTGCATTTGTTATAATGTTATTACATGATAAACAAAAAAAAGTCTAAAAACGGGCATTTTACACACTTTTAAACAACAACTTTTATGATGTTGAAAATAAATTTAAAAAATATCCAAGGTAAACAGTTTTGTAGGGGGGAATCCAAGCTTTCCAACGATCTCAGTCTGGAAGCTGTTCGATGATTTGGACCAGAGTTATGACAGGTTAAAGTGGAAAAATGCATTCGTTCATTAAGCTGCGATAACGTGACTTTACGCACAGAGGTTTGTAAAAAAAGAAAATTGTAGGGGAAGGTACAAGCTTTTGAATGGTCGGAACGGATTTTTGGAAAGAAAAAATCTGTTCCCCGTGCTCCTTGTCAAACTTGAGCAATTTTTTTTATTTTATGTTTTGTTTTGTTTAGCAATAAATATCTTTATTAAAAAAAAGACGATACATTTTTTTATAATCAGATTATTAAAGTTAAAGGTTGACGCTACAAAATGTTTCTTTTTTATTTTTTTTTTCCGATCATTTTTCACTGAGTTACAGCCGTTTGAAAAAGGGCTATTTTTCGTAGAAAAAAAAGTGATCCTGTAATTTTTGCGCTTAGTGTACAATATCTATGAATTATATAAATTTTATACATTTTTACAAAATCTTTGCTGCCGATGAAAGTTGAGACCCCAGAATGTAAAACTGTACAATAAAAACAAACCATATTTTCCCAAATGCAAACGTATGCATACCCCTTAAGAAAATATCAGACTAACTTTAAAAAAATAAATTTTTGAGTGCGTTCTCCCATATCGTAACCAATTTCATTATTATACAATATCTGGTCTCTTTCTGGTGAACAGAAAGGTTGAAGTATTAAAAAGTTCCACATTAAGGGGTTACTCCCACTTGCGATTTTGAAAAAATCGATTTTTTTTATTGCATTTTTTTGAAGTGCAATTTGAAGTGCAGTTTTTTTTATGCCCGGAATAGATGACTCTATGTAAGTTTACAAAAAATATATTTTCTTCGTGTAAACTGAAATTGAAACTTTAAACGCGTTTTTCTCAAAATGGCATTTCTGAAGTCGGTGACCAAGATTACTCAAACACTAATGAACCGATCTTCTTGAAATTTTTCATTCTTATTTAATACATAAAAATGTAGTCTATAATCATTCGATTTTTTTTTCGAAAAAAAAAATGGCCGTTTTATAGCCAAAAACGGCCGTTTTTTTTCGTTAAAATCGAACCATTAACTTTGACTGTCCGCCATTTTGTGAAAAATGAATATTTTTTAAAATCCTTCTATTAAAGACTAGTTTATACTTATATTTGACTAAATCCATCCGCATTTTTTTTTTTTTCAGATGATCCACTTCGCCGCAATGTTGGTCACCGCAAACCGTGTATATAAAAACATTATTTAATTGACGGCCATTTGCCACTAATCAATGTAATATTTTTCAATAAAAAAATTACTGAAAGTTCTTCAAGATGTGTTCTTTAAGATGGTATATTGATCGATTAAAAAAGTTTTGTAGTTTTCTTTAAAAAAATTCATAAAAAAGGCCTTTTTTGCGCTACAAGTGGGGGTAACGCCTTAAAAAGTTCCGCTCACCGCGTTTTTAGAGAGAGTTCTATTACGTATCGCGAAACGATATAGTGCATTCCAATTCCGCTGGAGTAACCAATCGAAGGCAGTCGTTCAATGGCTGCGCTAGAATGGCAACTTCCAATTGGCATTGCTCGTCATTCGAATGTTCAACTGGCTCCCCAATTCAAGTGAATGTCTCCTTCGTTCTTACTTTTCCTATTTCAGAAAGACTGAGAGAGACGGAGACAGAGAGAGAGAGAGAAAGAGAGAGAGAGAGAGAGAGAGAGAGAGAGAACCAAAAGCAACGAAGAAAATCGTTCCGTTACGGTTCAAGGATTTGTTACAAAAGGCGCAACGTGCGGGAAGAGAAATCGTTACCAGCCTGGACAAAAGACCGCCTTGACGAGGGTCGAGCATTTCATCGATAAGTGTTAAAGAACATCAATTTTTTTTTAAACGTAGACACATCCCAATAAAGTTCAACTTCGGAATTTCCACAAGCTCCTCATTTTTCCGAGAATATAAAAAATCACAATCCCGGCAATTGCGAATAAGAACTTTTTAAAACCGTCTGCTAATTCGCCTGGACGTAAAACTTTTTTAATTCTCGAAACCTACCTAGTCATCTCTTTCTGAACTGTCGAAGTGGAACTTTTATTGGACATGTACGAACTATCGAAGGATATTCCCATCGGGCAGTGAACAATAGCGTGACATCCGAGAAACGAGTGGATTAATTTTTCTAACCTGTGCTTTCCGGCGAGCCAACAGGAAGGATTTATCTTTGACACATTGGGAGGACTCTTAATTTTTTACATATCAAAAGGTTACTTTATTTTGGACACTATGGAAAGTCGTTAAATTTTTGACGTATTGGAAGTTCACTTTATTTTTTACGTAGGGGAAGTCGGGTCAAGATGATAACGCTAAGGTCATGTTCAAATAAAACAGTACATACATGAGTCAGTCAACTTTAATTAGTTTTGAAACCAATCAACATTTATTTGTCTTTTCATTTTGGAAGCAAAAAATCAGTCTTTCTGATTTGTACCATACAATGTATATTTTTAATTAAGGAGGGTGGAGCGAATCAGTTGACTCAAATGACGGTGTATTCATTTTCTTTTCAATAAACCTCAAAAAAATGCATACGAGGTACAGATTTATTCTGTTTATGCCAATTTTTTCAAATATATAATTAAAGGGGAAAATTATGCATTTTAATATTTTTATTACGTAAAGTAGAAAAACTTTTGTGTTACTACCAACTTGAAAAAGTATAACATTATCGACGATTATTATGAAAAAACTACGACAACGAATGTTTTATACAATTCACAATCAAATTTTGAGTAATTTATAATTATGCCTATTCATATTTACGTCACGAGATTATTGGCCCATGGTTTACGATGGGCAAGATGAGGATTTTTTTTCTAAATGTTCACATAGGTTCAGTTTGCATTAATCCGTTGTTAGAAATGGTTTATCTTGGTGCTGAACGACAAAAAAAATTACATAACCTTTAGTGTGAAAATCTTACCCATTTAACCGCACGTTAAATTACATACAATAAACTATTTCTTATCTCTGGTGTTTGGTGGTGAAAAAAGTTGAAAAAATTCGTAAAGACTCAATATAGTCTAAACAATAACATGTATTTTTTATTAAATTTAACCGTGGATTGTGGCTAACGCTTCAATCTCCTTAGACCTTCACTTTTCTCATCTTACCCCGCATGCGGGACAATATGAAACCGCGCTGGAATAATGATGGGACACAAATGATTAGCATCTTTCGCATATAAAAGTGGTTTAATTCTGAATACCATCAATTTGATAAGCCAATCGTCTAATAAGGAACATCCCTCAGGTGATACCCTTCGATTTTGTTGAAATTTAGATATGTTATAAAGCACCGAAAATTAAGCGATACGTATTTTTATTCTATCGGTGGAAACACATGGTTTTAAGGGGTGAAACTAACGCTCGATAATAGGGGTGTTTTTCGTTTTTCGTCGATAACGTTATCGTTCTCATCTCCAATGTATAGTGCACAAAAAATAAACGTTGTTGCAATTTGAATTTTTTAAATATCTCGCACCGTTAAAACGTTATCGACGAAAAACGAAAAACATCCCCATTTTTGAGGGTGCGTTTTAGCCCTTAAAACCGTTTTTCCGCCAATAAACAAAAATACGTATCGCTTACTTTTCGGTGCTTTATAACATATCCAAATTTCAACAAAATGGAAGGCTGTCACCTGAGGGATGTTCCTTGTGAGTTCTGTAGGATTAGTCCGAATAATCTTGCTTCCATATAATTTTGATCATTTGTAAGTTCTTTTTCTTCCCCTGGTAGAAACACCGGTTGAAGAGGAACCAAATGCTTTACTAGTTTCATTTCACCCTTTCTAACGTAAATAGTGGTACGTTGCAAAATATTCCGGGTTTGCGATAGCTTGTATTCATCTTGCCCCATTAGACGGTTAACGAATTAACAAAAAAATCACGCAGTAACCTTGAAAATTTCTGACAAACCGTTCTTATTATATCAATAATTAGTACTTTCATTGTGTTTACCTACCTGCCTCTAATCAATGTCAGCAACTCAAATAAACTGAAACGATGTTAAACTTTACCAAAAATTACATCGTTTTGTCAAAAAATCGATCTTGTTTTTTCACTCGAGACGCGTGCTTCCGCCACAGTTGATACTTTCACACTCATTCACCTCACCGCCACCCCACCAAACTCCGACGGGAGCACTGTGCTCGCACACACTGTGTAGTGGCTACACGGAAAAAAATGATTCGTCAAAATTAATAGTTGGTGTTTATAAATTACTGAGGAAAGATGAACATAATGCAGTTTCACACTGTAAACCAATCATGTTACAGCACTTTTAGGAAAAAACAATGGATCAGACGTGCTTTTTTACTATTCGAACCTATGGAAATGCAGATTTAAACTGTAAAAAAATCATAATGATCACCGCGATAAAGTCAACTGTCGAATTTACAAATTAAATATAAGATATTGCGGTACTCAATGCGTAAAATATACGGAGTACCTTCAAAAAAAGTGAGATTAGACTGGTAATCACTGATTTGATCCATAAAAATCTTCAACAAGCAAATGTTAAAAATGAGATTAAATTCTATCGAAATTTGGTATTGTCTTCTGAAAAATGTGGTGTGAGTTTAAATAAAAAACTGCAGTGTACACCTTGCAAATTGTATCGTAGCTCGGCATTATTCAATACGTACAGATTTTATTTTTACAGAGTCAATTGTCATTTTTTAACAAATCGGGCAAAGCATATTTTTAGAACGGGTTGTTGAATACCAATACGGATATTTAAATTTATTAGTGTGATACATGAAAAAAATTTCAAAGCGCTCAGTAGAAGTTACAGCCGACATTGCGCGGTACACCGCGTGTACCTCGAATTTTTACAATGTGTACTGTAAACGCGTGACCGCGTCAACTCGGGGGTTATAGCGTTCGAACCTGCACGCTTAAATCAACAAAGAAAAATTCTTTCGCGTGGTCGCCCTCAGTCTCGACATCTACTCAGTGGTCTTTTGGATCTCGTGGCGTAAAGTTTTGCGCAGTGTCTTCGAGAAACGACAATTATTTATAATCAATGTGAAAACGGACACACACACAGTGAACAAGGACAAACTGTTAGTGAAGAAAAAGTGCCGTGAAAGCTTTGTTGATGCTGAAAAGAGGACGAAAAAACGAAGTGAGTATTGTATTTGTACTTTTCTATCTCGCTTTCACGTATAATGATGCTTGATGTACATAAAGCTATTCACTATCTGCATTATTTGCTATTTTACAGTGTAAAAAATTGTCAATGAAGTCGTTCATTTTATAACATTTTTAAATGTAAAAATTCGTGGGTCCGCTCGTTTACTTTTAACAGTTTCACATAGTAAAAATTCGCAAGTCGGTCCTTCTACTGTTTACAGTTTCACATTGTAAAAATTCGTGAGTCGGTCCATCTACTGTTTACAGTTTCACATTGTAAAAATTCGTGAGGCGGTTCATCTACTGTTCACAGGTCCTCATTATAAAAAGTCGTAAGTCGGTTCATCTACTGTTCACAGTTTCACACTGCCAAAATTTATCGATCGCTTACCATAAACTCAATAGTCGTACAGTTCTTTGTGTGAACGTGGCGTGCACTTTTTGGAGTTTTACGTAGCAAATATCGAAGATTTTGTACCGAGAGGCGCTATTGATGTGAGACACAGTACATTTTGATGAGATTTCCATCAAAATTTACAGGATTTTTTTTCCGTGTAGGCTTATTATTTACCTTACCCCGCGTATTCGTCTTGCCCCAAGTTCCCCTATTTGGAAGATCACTCAATTTTTGACTGGAAGGACACATTGTTTTCGAAGATCGTCACGATAAGTTTTCTCCTGACCTTCGTTTACGAGCCATCCGCGACAGATGACAGTTTCGCTGCGGCGATGACACATAGGTCGGCCACTTTCGAGATACGACGATTCGAACTTTCTGTTTTGTTATTGGTGAAAAGAAACGAGGAAGAAAAAAAACTCGTGTCCCGAAGTGGTTGAAGCTCTCGGCCGTGTTTTCCCCCGGAGAGGGTTGCCTCGAATCCACCCTTCGTCGCGAAAAGAATGAGAAAAGAAAGAAAAAAGAAGACAAATAAATAAAAACACGGAGCAGAGTCTTGTAGCGGAATTACGAAAGTGTTTTAACCCCCTTGAAGTAAACGCGCGGGGCGGAAAAACTTGCGCCCTTCCTCGCTCATGTTAAGCGTTGCGGACGTCGAGGCGACCGTTTGGCGTTCACGGGATTTCCGTCGTATCTAAAAGCCTTGTCGCCACTACCCTACATTTGCGCCCTCTGCGGTCCGCCTCGTTCGCATCGCGTTTCCGCCTTCGGATTTTCCGGAATTAACGCCGTCACCTTAAATATTACGCCCCCTTGGCCTGCTTAGGCTCACGACGTGACCTTTCGCGTGGTGCTCGAGGGAACGATCGGGACCATGTCCAACACGCCAAATTTGGCGGGCGCTTTCGTGAAAAATCGTCTCGACGAAGCAGCCAACGAGCAATCCCGATATTTATTTTCAACCCCCTCGCTCCTGCCGTTAATGAAAGGGTTCAACACGTAGGTTGGCGAGTAATGGATTCATTCGGAGGGGAAGCGCCAAAATAGTAGAATTTCTTTGTTTTTGTTACATTCGTAGAGATGCTATTAAGGTGGAGATTTGAGATGAAGATTTAAGGAGAAAATTTGAGGTGAATACTTGAGGTCAAGATTGAAGGCAAAGATCCAAAGGGAAAATATAAGGTGAAAATTCAAGGTAATGATTAGAGGTGAAGATTTGAGGTCAAGGTTTAAGGTAAGAATTCAAGGTCAACATTTAAGGTAAAAATTCAAGGCGAAGGTTCAAGGAGAAGATTTAAGGTAAATATTCAAGGTGAATATTCAATGAGAAAATTTACGGTGAACATCTAAGATAAAGATTTGAGGTTGAGTTTCAAGGAAAGTATTTGAAGTCATTATTTAGGATGAAGATTTAAGATCAAAATCCGAGGTATAGATTTAAGGTCAAGATTCAAGGTGAATATTCAATGAGAAGATTTGAGGTGAACATTTGAGATAAAGATTTGAGATGAAGTTTCAAGGAAAAGATTTGGAGCCAATTTTTAAGGTGAATATTTAAGGTATAGATTTAAGGTCAAGATTCAAGGTGAATATTCAATGAGAAGATTTACGGTGAACATCTAAGATAAAGATTTGAGGTGAAGTTTCAAGGAAAATATTTGAAGTCATTATTTAGGATGAAGATTTAAGGTCACATTTGAGCTCAAGATTTAAGGTCAAGATTCAGAGTCACGATTTAAGGTCTGAAGGATTTAAGATTTCAGATTTAAAGATTGAGGATTAAGATTTAAGGTCAAGATTTAAAGTCAATATCTGAGGTGAAGATTTAAAGTAAAGATTTGAGGTCAAGATGTAAGGTGAGATTTTTTTACAATGTGAAGTTACCGACTGACGGTAACGGAGAATACATTTTCATCTCCTTTTTCCAGAAGTGCTGCGAGACCAGGAACGAGCGAAATTTTTTAGAAATGTATCGGTTGCGAGTGAATTTGCTGCGTAATTTTTTGTGCCCCGACAAATTAGCAAGTGTGAATTATAGAGCCAAAAATCACCATGAATCAAGAGGGGAACCAAAGGCAGCATCGTTCCGAGATCTGATCATTGTGAGGTTTCCTGCCAAAGTCTTCATTTTATTATAATTTCTTTGAGGGCGGAGTAAAGTATTAAATTTTTTTTTTCCATTTTTTAACATTTTTTTAAATGAATGCATAATATATCAAGAATATTGTGTTAAAACTTTAAGTCGATCGGAGTAAAATTGACGAAGTTATGAGTATTTGAGCGTCTATTGCTCCATGCCGGGTTTTATACCTGGGCGGCAGCTGCGCGGCGCGCTATTGTATTTTTCGACCCCGAATAAATTTCTTGATAAACGGGCCTGTTCCGGTGTATATTAGTATACACATTAGTCTGTACATCAGTTGATCGCTGAAAAGAAGAAAGAGTTTTGCGTAGACAAACGCAAAAAGATACTCTCGATCATCTTGATGGAAGCCTTTTGCTCCACGGACCTGGCATCGACGACTTTGAGTGAGTATAAAAAAATTATCGAGTTTTATTTTGAATTTCTAAAAATTCAAAGATAATTGAAAAATCTGAAAAAATTCATACGTATTCAGAAAAATGAACGAATCACGAAAAAAAATTGGGTTGCGGGGAAATTTGTTGACTAATTTTTTGTTCATCATTTTGTTAATAACATTTTGGAATTATTATTATGCAAAATTAATCTTTTGAGTACCTTTAATATGCATGAATTTTCTCAAATTTTTATGCAATCGAGAAGTGTTCTCAAACTTATGTGCAATGAGCGCTAAGCGACCAAACTCTTCTGCGTTTTTCAAACCGTTTTTCTGAGACTTGTCATATTTGAAGTCCGTGTGCACGGTAACTCAAAATCTACTGGACCAATCGCTTTGAAATTTTGCAGAATACTTCTTCACATAATTCACCAGGTATTGTCGAGAGCTTTTTTGTTTTTTTAAATAATTACTAATTTTTCAACAACAAATTAGCCGATTTTTTAAGCGAAAATCGGGTTTTTGGCTCCCAAGTGCCACAAAAAATCGAAAAATCGAAAAAAAAAATCCTCCCGTCATTACCTCGAGAAACATCTCCTTTAACAAATGCATTTTGATTTTTTTGTTTCAGATGATTCTGTTGCGAGTTATGGTGCACACCGCAAACCAACTTTTTTTCGAGGCGCCTCCGGGGTTTAATTTTCACTCGCTCAATTTTGAATATTTTGCAATGCAAATTTAGGAGAATGTTGTTCAAATGTTACTTTATTATATGTAAATTTTTCAATAAACGAACACTATTCGTTACGCCAAAAAAAAATCTTAAAAACATGCCTTTTTTTCGCCGAATTAACTTAACCCCCCCCCTTAATGCATACAAAAACGAAATTTGAGCCAAAGAAAAAAAGAATAAAAAAATCCGCGATTGTTCCTAAAACTCATAAACCAAAGTATAGCCGCCTGTGCCGTCACGGGTTTTCAACAGTTTCCCTGTGACCTGGTGGTACAGTGGTGCGATAGGAAAGAGTCTCTGTGGGCAACACTCCAGGGCAAGGCTCCCTCTGAGGAACCGGCAACATTGAAGTGAAATGTGTGGCGTAAAAGAGAAGAGAATGTGATCGTAAAGCTCGCCAGGGCGTACGAGCGAACACCGGAAATGAGTGAACAACAAGGATGAGAAGGAGATTTTTTCCTGATGCAGTTTCTCATAAAATGCAACAAACTTAAACACATCACATATACGTTGACTGCAACAAAAATATCGTTATAAATATCAAGCTAGGCGATTATTTAGCAAAATTGTCCCGGAAGTTTAATGGGGCATTCGGTGAACGCTTTGAATATCGTACGTAGGATCGTTTTATGTTAACGATGCAACACTTCATCGAAATCTCTCGGCGCTTTTGGCCGAGCGCTCGTCGAGTTGCTGGCGTTGCGAGGAAGGCTGAGAAGATAAGCAAAATCTGAACGTGCAAAGTTTGACGTGCGATGTTTGTTCGGGTGACTTGCTCGCGTGTGATTGTTGTTTCGCCATAATTGTGCCATTTTGAATTCAACAGACTTGATCTGCCAACTCGGCCGATTATAATGGCCCCAGTTTCGGGCGGATCATGAGGCGAGCTCGAACAACGCGTGATTTCTGTGCATTTATAGATGAGATTTGCCGAAGATGGGGAAGAAGGAAATCATAGTGTGTTCTGGTGGTTCTTAAAAAAAATCCCACAAAAAGGAAAAAAAAATTGTTGTCACATGGGATGATCCCGTTAAGGGGTTACCCCCACTTGCGATTTTGAAAAAATCGATTTTTTTTATTGCATTTTTTTGAAGTGCAATTTGAAGTGCAGTTTTCTTTGATGCCCGGAATAGATGACTCTATGTAAGTTTACAAAAAAAAATATTTTCTTCGTGTAAACTGAAATTGAAACTTTAAACGCGTTTTTCTCAAAATGGCATTTCTGAAGTCGGTGACCAAGATTACTCGAACAGTAATGAACCGATCTTCTTGAAATTGTGCAGGCTTATTTAATACATAAAAATGTAGTCTTTAGTCGTTCGATTTTTTTTTCGAAAAAATTGCCGTTTTATAGTCAACAAACGGCCGTTTTTTTTCGTTAAAATCGAACCATTAACTTTGACTGTCCGTCATTTTGTGAAAAATGAATATTTTTCAAAATCCTTCAATTAAAGACTAATTTATACTTAGGGGAGACCGGGGCAAAATGGTATAGCGGGGCATAATGGGACCGGGGCAAAACGGGTTTGGGGCAAAATGGAATAGTGAAAATCAACACTGCTGGAAAATTCGTTATTGGGGCAAAACGGGACTGGGGCAAAATGGGCCGGAGAAAATCAGGCTCCTCAGAAAGAGGCGGTTGGGGCAAAACGGGATCGGGGCAAAATGGGAGAGTGGAATAATTCGATGCAGAAACGAAAGAAATGGAGGGGTAAAAAACGAGGGGTAATAAATGAGTGAAAACAGGTTTTATTGAATGTTACACGATATTTTGGTCACACTCTACTTACGATACTATAATTTAACGGTGGCAATGTTTAATTTTTATTGCTTGTTTAACTAAGCTAATTTTTATCGGCACAATTGTCGCAAACGGACTCGATTAAGTTATCGTCAGCATGGGCACATGAATAGTGGGCCCATTTGTTATTAAAGTTTGTTAAACAATTACTTTTGATTCTGCGGTCAGAACTGTACCAAACTTGACGTAAATTGTTATTTGAGCCTTCTTATTCGATTGGTACAATTTCTTTGTCGTTATTAATTATTTAAATAATCAAGTAATTTTTATAATCTGACGCGTGCAATTTATGGTTTTTTTTGTTATCTTTCTTTGTTTTTTTAAATTTATTTTCTGAAAACTGCACGTTACTGATACTGATTTTCAAGCCATTGATGAAAATCTAACTCTTGTCAATTTTTACGTAAATTGTTTTATGAAACTAGGACCGCCGCTCCCCATGAAATCGACGGATATGTGTCGACAAATATATCGGTCAGTCCGTATTATCTGTGTATATGTGGACTGAAACGAACCACAAGCACCATTTAGATTAGATTATGTTGCAACAGCTCTTTCATAGAGCCGAAGCATGAATTTTCCTGTCATCCCATTTTGCCCCAAATTCAGCGAGCTGCGACACTTCATTTTTGTGTGTCCCATTTTGCCCCTATCCCATTTTGCCCCAAATCAAGCACCAAGAAACTTCATTTTTTGCTATCCCATTATGCCCCAGTGCCGTTTTGCCCCGGTACCGTTTTGCCCCGCTACACCATTTTGCCCCGGTCTCCCCTATATTTGACTAAATCCATCCGCATTTTTTTTTCAGATGATCCACTTCGCCGCAATGTTGGTCACCGCAAACCGTGTATATAAAAACATTATTTCATTGACGGCCATTTGCCACTAAACAATGTAATATTTTTCAATAAAAAAATTACTGAAAGTTCTTCAAGATGTGTTCTTTAAGATGGTATATTGATCGATTAAAAAAGTTTTGTAGTTTTCTTTAAAAAAATCATGAAAAAGGCCTTTTTTGCGCTACAAGTGGGGGTAACGCCTTAATTCGAGAAACATGTGTAACTAACGCCATCTATTGCCAGCGGTCGATTTTATACGTTTTATACATTAAAAAAAAAACAATGCAAACGAACTCAAATCAATGAATAAATAAACCACCGTGTGGAACTTACTCGTTCGAAATGAAAACCGAAATTATTCATGAAAAGCTCTTTTTGTTGGAAGCTATTTTATCGCAACGGTCACCCATTCGAGCATTCGTCTTGGCGAACTCTGCTGAAAATGACAGATCGCGCAATCCGCATACCAATCGCACATCAATCACCGTCCGTATTATTGTAAATTATAAATAATCGAGTGATGTCCAGATGCAATTGAGCAAATCAACATATTTGTATAAAAATTATGATGAATTTCTTTTTTCCTACCACATCACTATCGACAAGAAAAAAGGAAATCTTCTCTTAACAAACGCTATTTCATGCACTGAGAAAAAAATTATCCAATATCATTGGTGTTGTTGAATGAAATTTCGTGGATTCAATTGTAAAATTGTTGGTGTAAATAATCGGATTTGATAATCATGATAAAACGGACATGATAAAATTTTAAGCTTTTTTCATTCAAAAGATATATTGTTAGCCGAGAACATTATATTATTAAAACTATCTAAAAATTATCGCGAACAAATTCCATAGTTTTGAATGCATTTTCTGCAACGAACAAAAAAAGCGTTTCAATTCATAACATGAATATTGTTGATTCGAGTACACAAGAAAAATTGAATTTCGCTCGTTTGATTCAGATAAAATTTCTAGTGAGTAAATATGTCATTTTATTTTTTTCACTATATCCGATATTGATTTCCAAGTACGTTATTCGTTAATATATTAATATTTTATTTCGATTGAAAAATATTAAGCAAATGTGTGAATTGGTTAAAAAATTAGGCAGAAATAAAATTTGTTTCTTGCACATTTGGTCGAAAAAATTCAACCAAATCATGGCCGAGCGCCACCGAAATTATAGGTGTGAGGAAACTCGTAGTTCTCGGAGTAACGTCTAGAGGCCGCACGCGCGCTTGTTTCTCGCACGCGTAGCGCGAACCGAAAATCTACTTAAGCGCCGGAGAAACTCAAAAAAGTATCGTTTCTTGGTATGTGGCTAAGATCAAAGTGTAGTATCTGTTCTTATCAGTTGAATATCAGTTATTCTCTCCATGGATATTCCATTGGATATCTGATATTCTCCCTGCTATTATCGTGGATGATCATTCCAATGCTCACTTTTTATTTAAGATTTAAAACAAATTGAAAAACTCACGTCCCGTGGCATATTCGTTTCGATGCAGTAAAGAAATAATTATTTCTACTGATTATATTTTTGTACGAAATAAAAAATGTTGTAGCAACCGCTTAATTATTTCATCCATACATCTACGGATTTTATATAGAATGATTTCAATAGAATATAATTTTATTTGGAGGATAATGTAGATATTCAGAGAACAGAAGAGCTTTTTCAAATAAAATAATGTGTTATTTAAATCAATCACATTTTCCAATATTTTATAGTATTGTAACAATCTCATATATCGGTGGCACTCCGCAGCAGCACATTTATTTGGATCAACCAATATATTTTTTTGATTCAATCGGTTTTTTTGCTCAGTGTGGAAATCGCGTGATCGTCAAGCTCTGAATAAAAACATTGCCACATTTACTACACCTTTAATATTGGCGAGTGGAGAATATCCGCAGGTAGGTCGTCTTTAAACCGTGCTCGGAAACTTTCTCACACTCGTAGATGCTAAACGAGGAAAAAAAAACGAAAAAAAAAATCAACGTTGCCTTTGGCGATGTTAGACTCTCCCAATTATCCGGCTGCTGGATGAACCAACGCCTGTCCCACTGCTCGCTAAGGCGCAAGCTGCTTAGGCCACGGAAAAAAAGTTTCTTTATTCATGGAGAATACCCCACTTTATGAGGTATTCCAGTTGGAAGGGAACAGAACAAAATTAAGGAAAGGTCTTGCCAAAAAAAGGCCGACTCTTTTTTGCGAGCCGCTGGTATTGTATTTTTTTTGCAATCGTCATTTGCGATGAAAACTACTAGCGTGCATTATTTGATATGGATCATGCGAGAGAGATTTTCTTCTGTGCTCAAGAATATTATAATATTCATTTAAAATCGTGTTTATAATATCATTATGAATAAATGCTGCGATAACTTTCGTAGAAATACATTTTTGGTAACTATTATTATTTTACTAATTATATTAAGTTGTAAATGGTTATAATTGTATTGTTCTATTAATTACATCGAAAATAATTATGTTTCATACATTTTATGCATATTTTTACAAGGCTGCGTAAATTTGTGTTACGTATAAAATGTACGGAATAAACGAATTTTATAAATAATGCAATTAATTAATTTATTGGTATATACAGTATATAATATAATTGAATTTTATATATATATAATTTTATATATATTATTGCACGATTATTCAAAATTGTGTTACGTAGCTATCGTACGAGATACACATAAAACAATACGTGCAATAAATCGCACAACTTACAATTCACTGTAATTAATATAATTGTAATGTTATAATGTTTATTATAAAATGGTATTTATAACAGTATTGCAAGTTGATATTTCAATAATTCCGATCGGAATATACGTTCGGAAAGCATTATAATGATCCTAATCACATTGAATTTCAAGTGACAGTAATACTAGTACACTCGCTATATGGAAAATAATATAGTTTGAAAAATAATTATGGTTTCTATGCGTTACATATGTTTTCACTAGACATTCCATATGTGGGATTGATTGGTATATTTGATTAAATGTACGTGCGAGAAAAATCTATTTTTTTCGGTTTAAAATTCGAGACGTGCTTGAACAGCACGAATGCGTGTATTCATTTATAGGCATTTATTGTCAATAGGGATATTTTCATGGACGCGAGTCTACTTGATTCTCAAAAAGCGAATTATATTTATGATTGATTCCGACCGGAAAATCCATTACGAGTGTCTTCGTTAAAATTCTTATGTCGAAACCTTCCAGCAAGATTTGTCTTCCCTTTTGAGCCGTCTCGAGCCAGCTTCTCCCCACTTCAGAGCTTCCCTATGTTGGTACCACTAATTCAATCAATTCGATTCTCTACGTTCAACTTCGGACAAACTCGGTTTCGATCACTCATGCGTTTTTTGCTTCAGTGCCTCCACTCGCGATTCAATCCGTTCCGCCGATGATAAGCGGAGTTAAACCCGCTTACCTGAGTAAGCGGCGAGAAAAACAGGTAAACTTCGGGAATTTTTATCTCAAAAACTAACGCTTCGATTGGATCCAGGTTTTTTTATTGGAAAATATGTACATTGAGGTAGGTTTAGGAATTTTCAAAAATAAATTCGATGACTGGAAGCGATTCAAACACGATTATCTCGAAAGATAGTTTTCAAAGTCGGTGCCAGATGTATCTCGAAAACGGCTTGTCCGGTTTGGCCCAAATTTGGATACAATATTCTTCGATAGATTTTCTCGTTCGCTACGTAGGATGTTTTTTTTTTTTAATTTACTTTTGATGCAATTGCGACCGTTTTAATTTAACATTCGTTTTTCGTTCGCAATTTTCGACGATTTTGGATTGCATACACATTGCATAAAATAGCAATGGTCCACTCAAATAAAGGATTATCCATCTCCGAGATTTCATCAACAGCGCAGACCTACAATTTTTTTAAGACAGTTTTTTAACTACCATTTTCGTCTATAAATAGTGGCTGCAATAAAAGAAAAAAAATTGCAATGTACCAGGTGTGTAAGTATGAAACCGGAATTTGCCCATAGGTGGCGCTAGATGTCGATGCAGTTACCGACACATCACGTCAGCGGTGTCTTATTATTGTATTGATATCCGACAAAGATTTCCAACTCACAATAACACGAGTTTCATTCAGTAGCATTAGTTTATTAGAGATAAATATGTCGAGTTTTGTGCCAACAAATTACGATTTGCGGACAGCACTACTTTTCTGTTTCCATCTGAAGAAAACCGCAGCCGAATCGCATCGAATGCTTGTGGAGGCGTTTGGTGAGCATGCTCTCGGTAAAACACAGTGTTTCGAGTGGTTCAAACGGTTCAAAAGTGGCGATTTTGACGTGAGGCACAAAGAACGTAGAAGACCACCAAAAAAGTTTGAAGACGCTGACCTGCAAGCCTTATTGGACAAAGACGACGCTCAAACACAACAACAACTGGCGGATCAGTTAAAGGTGACCCGAGAAGCCATCTCCAGTTACTTTGTATCATATCATTACAATAAACGTGTTTTTCTGTACAAAAATTCCGGTTTCATACTTACACACCTGGTATTTCGAAAGTGTATTTTCGAATGAAAAAATATTTGCGTAATAGTTTTCAATGCTTTATCACATACATGAGTTTCAACGAAATTGAAGACGTACACTTGAGTATTGTTTCTTGTCAGATGAAAATTATAACCGGAGTATGTAATCATATTTTCTGGTTTTTAGCTTGACAACAATGTTACCAATGACTCTTGAGTAAATTATGTAAAAATGTACCTTTGTAATTTGCCCCGAGACGACTGTGTTTTGAACGTACCTGTGCTTGCGCGTTGACAATAGTGCCTGCCCGAGTCGCGAGATGAAACGAATGCCCCGACATGAAATTTCACCAAGATCAAGTCAGGCGAAACGACACAGTGACAAGGCATTTGAATTTCCATCTTTCTGCGCATTATTGTTCATTTTCTTATGTAATGTTCGTGCTGTACGAACTATTAGCGCTCTCGTGCCATGTCACGGAGTCCGCGCATTTCTTTGAAAGAAATCGTCGTGAATGCTACTGATAAAAGGCTCTGTTTTTATAAACAGTTGAAATGATAACAATTGTTTCCACTAAGCAACAGGAACGAAAGATTCATTCTCGAAACATTGGTTTATTTTTATAAATTTGAAAAATCAATTTCAATTAAAATTCAATTCATTTGATGTTTCTTTGTATGTAGTTTAATTCAAAGTTCAAATTTAGCTCTAACTGAAATTTAAATTCGATTTTAATTCAATTTTCATTCATATTTAAATTCAATTTTCATTCATATTTAAGGCAGTACCTATTCTAGTCTTGAGATTTGAAAAAAATCATTTTTAAGGACTATTCGGATATTCTTAGTGTCATCAGGATTTCCCGTTTTTACACGTGACCTTGAAATGATTTTTCACCAAAATATTATGGTGAAAAATCATTTCAAGTTTATGACATCATAGGTCGTTGGATTCGTCTGAATATCAGCTACAACGTCTTAATTAAAAAAAAAAACATGTTCCCATTTGGAAAACCATTGATGACCTTGAAAGCGCAAAAAAATATGACCTTGACAAAAATGAATTTTTCACCACTGTATTAGCTGTGCGAAATCAATTAAATTATCTCCTGACATTTTTTTCGTCACTCTAACGACAACGGCGATATTCGATGTGGTCACGTTAAAGGGTCAACCCTGTATATGATTAACGCCTTAGGCCACAGTAACGGGTATAAAATCATGTGCGAATTTTACATTTTTTTTGTATGAAAAAGTGATTCACTCCTAAAATTATTTACACATTTATTTAGTATGAATATCAAGCTGTTAGAAAAAATATATATATATATATATATATATATATATTATCGATGTACAAAATGACCGACTACTAATATTTTGTTTTGTTATCTTTTTTTCATGCATTCCGCGCCGTGACATTTACCATCTACAATTTTCGACCTACAACAAAAGACAAAAATTCTCGTCAATCTACATTAAAATACCTAGGGAGGTACGTACGGAATTTAAAAACTATTGTTTAGTTCAAAAGTTGTAGGTACTTGAACTTAAAAAATGAATTTTCAGTGAAAAATTTCGTTGTAATTGCTCATAAACGGCTCATAAAATGAAAAGTTTTCGATCAATTAGAAATTCCGTACGTACTTCTCTGCGAAATGCAATGAGGAACATAACTTTTAATTTTGAAGTAAATCGAGTGAAAATTGTTGAAGTTATTTGTCACGCCAATTGGGAAAAAAGCTGTTTCGAGAAGTGTCGAGCAGTATTTACATATTCGCGTAATTTGTCCGGTTATAATGTCAATAAGGATATTTCGATTGGAGCACGTCTGCTTGATTCCCAAAAAGCAAATTATATTTGACTGTTTCCGATCGGAAAATGCATCACGAGGGACTTGGTGATCTAGAGTTTAAATTCGTCAGCAGAAACCTTTCTCCGAAATTTCTCATCCCTTCCGATCCCGTCTCAAGCAAGCTTTTTCCCCATTTCAGAGCTTTTCCATACTCGCACCACTAATTCAATTAATTCGATTCTCCTCTACGCTTATCTCAGGACAGACTCGTTATCATCCACTTCTGCGTTTTTTTCTTCCTCAAACACTTCGTATGCACGGCAAATTTAAACGGCAAAAATAGTGAGAATTTCCTATTTCATTGCGGAACACGAAAAATATTGACGTGCTTGTCAGTGCTTTCACTCGCGACTCAATCCGTTCCCTCGATGATGAGACATCGTCGACGTATCAATCAAAGGTGCAGAAAATGTTATAAATCTTGAAGATGTCCGGCCGTTTGACGAACCCTTCCGCATAGACTGTTGAGGAAAGTCACAACGCGTCTTCAAGAAAGTTCTCGCCCTAACCTCACCAGACTCGTTGCGAATATACTCACTGACTGTGGCAAGGGGAACGATAACTCGATAAGATACAAGAGAAAGTCGGACAGCTTGCTCATAGTATTTTTCAATGCGATATTGATTTTTATTTATTTAGCGATTTTCGTTAATTCGAAAAACCATGCTCCATCAAATGGAAGGATACAAAATGTATGTTGACATTATTGGATTCTACACGAATCAAGCTAGAGCCTCATCTCCTTCCGAATAAACTCCTTGAAGTGAAAGATATCCGCGTAGACGTAGTATTCAGAGTTTGATGTTGAATGCGAAAAGAGCCCGACCAGTTTTCCTTTGTGAACAATTGGTGAGCCCTGATTACCCTGCAATGAGAACCGTATGAAGCAAGGTATACGAGTATGCATATACAGGGTGAGGCACTAACTGTTGCCACCTTGAATATCTTTGTAATTATCGATGTCACAAAAAATGTTTGAAACAAAAGTTGTATCGTACGAAAGGGGTCATCAAATGCGACCATTTTTTTAATCTCAGTGGAGGCGCTGTCGCACAGTAAAGGTCACCTCCACTTTTTTAAATGGGACGGCACATTTTTTCAACTATCTTGTAGAGCATCGCACACTGCATAAAAAACATTTAGGGGTCAAAGTCGTTCAAGGTCATTTAAGATAAAAAAGTGACATGAACTTTATTTTTATGTGAAATTACCTTTATTGACAGCAGATGTTCAAAGTGATTGCCATTGGAATCAATGCAGTATTGCATTCTCCTCATCACGGATTGTGTAGAATTTCTTATCACGTCGGCATATATCAAATCACAGGTTCGAAGAATTCTCTCGAGCATATCATCCGGCGTAGTTGGACGTTCTTTATAAACAAAATCTTTCAAGTATCCCCACAAGAAAAAGTCCAGAGGCGTCAAGTCTGGCGAGCGAGCCGGCCACGATACAGCTTTTCCGCGTCCAATCCAACAATTTGGAAATCTCTTTTGCAATTAATTTCTAGCTATCAGCGAAAAATGTGCCGGGCACCCATCGTGTTGATACCACATTCTGTTTCTTGTATCTAAAGATATTTCTTCCAATAACAGACCTAACATTTCTTGAAGGAATGTGGTGTACTTCCTACCATTAAGATTCCCTTCGATGAAATAAGGGCCAATGATTCTATCCCCAATAATCCCACACCATACATTAACCGATCACGGTCTTTGGTGTGCAGCTTGCCGCAGCCAATGTGGATTTTCAGTTGACCACAAATGCATGTTACGCAAGTTAATATTTCCATGATTCGTATATGTTGCCTCATCAGTAAATAGAATCCGATTAATAAATAAGTCATCTCTCTGAATCTGGCGTTGAGCCCATCGGCAGAATTCAGTGCGATTCATGAAATCCGTACCAGTTAATTCCTGGTGGAGACTGATGTGGTAAGGATGATATTCATGACGACGTAGAACACGTAGAATACTTCTTTGGCTTACGCCAGATTCCCTCGCAATTTGACGAGAACTCGCACAAGGGTCTCGATGAAAGGCGGCAAGAACACCAATTTCCGTTTCTTCGTTAGTAACTCGCTTTCGTCGATTACTTTCCCGACGGGTGAAGGATCCAGTTGTCCTCAGTTTAGTGTACAAAATTTGAAATGTACGGCGTGTAGGATGAGAACATTCAGGAAATCTTTCAGCGTATGTCTCTAGCTCTCACTGCATTTTTCTGACTTTCTCCGTAAATTAGAAGCATATCAGTTTTCTCTTCAAAAGAATACATCATTTACATTCACTTGATTCATTAATACTAGTCTCACCATTCTTACTATCGTTAACTTGGGTTTGTTTGGGCGAAACATTGTACAATGTTCCGTGTACATTGTAGGTTTGGTGCCGTTGTTTACATACAAGACAATGGCAAGACTTCGGCGATAAGTGCCGAAGTGATAAGAAATTCGTGATGAGGAGGTTGCAATACTGCATTGATTGCAATGACAATCACTTTGAACATCTACTGTGAATAAAGGTAATTTCACATAAAAATAAAGTTCATGTCACTTTTTGATCTTTAATGACCTTGAACGACTTTGACCCCTAAATGTTTTTTATGCAGGTTTCGATGCTCTCCAAGATAGTTGAAAAAAATGTACCGTTCCATTTCACAAAGTGGAGGTGACCTTCACTGTGCGACAGCGCCTCCACTGAGATAAAAAAATGGTCGCATTTGATGACCCTCGGATCACTTTCGGAAGGTACAACTTCTCTTTCAAACATTTTTTTGTGAAGTCGATAATTACAGAGATATTCAAGGTGGCAACAGTTAGTGCCTCACCCTGTATACCTATGGCTGATTTAGCACAACAGATGAGTCCGTATAGGATCAATGCAATGGTCACGTTCATATCCCAATCAGAGACACCATAAGATGCATGGGGAGCGGGACTCAATCTATCATGATGACGGCATGAGCAATTTGTAAATTTGATTTTCTTGGAAATCTCAATGGACTTGGGAAATATCGTCCTTCTTTTATCAACAAGCTAAAATCATGCTTTTCAGAGGCAACAAAAAATCACACTTTGCTGAATTACTCGAAAGAAAGTTGATAATTGTTATCCACCTGAGGCCCCGCGTACTATTGTTGGGACATCATGAACTCGTATAGATCCACTTTCGAATCACCCCGTTGGAATCATAATCCAATGTCCATGTACCAGGAGTCAATTTTCCAGCGTAGTTTTAAGTTTTGATTTACGTGGCACATCAGCATGACACTTCTGTTTAGTTTCTTTAGCCAAACATGTGTTTTGGGGAATTTCTTCCACGTTTTGGCATCCGTAACTCAGTAGAGGAATACCGTATAAGCATCAAACCCAAATACTTTATCGGTACGGAAATATTAATATTTTGATGTACGGGTTTGATTTTCTTCCGATATCAGTACAACGGGACTATCTTCAATCTAGCCTTTCCCATTTTGGGCCTCAAGAGGTCATCTGTGAGACACTTTATCTTGCTTATCCGGAAGTGCAGTTGCATGCAAAAGTGTCCGGCCAAAGATAATTTTATGATTAAGGAACGTTTAAAAGATGCAAAATGAAAACACAGATATATCATCGTAAAGTTCTTTTATTATGCAATCAAAATATGTAATTCAAAAATTGTTTATAACGATTAACAATTATTTGTAAGAAAAATGACACGTTTTGCTGCTTCATAAATGCCTGGCCAAATTCCACGAAGATATAATTCGCTTCGCTTTGTTTACGTTATCAGTCGCGAAATCATGTAAACATTGAGAGCTCTGATCCTTTTGCATTGTACGATCAGTATCACTCAATCAAGATGTCGAAATCGTGTCGATAAAGTGATGAACAGAAAGGCTGTCGCAGACGTAAAAAAGAATGCTGCAATCATCGCACGTGAATTACGGGAAGAAAATTTGGCTGACATTAGCCAAAGTACTGATTCACGTGGACTGACAGAAGTGGAACTTTTTGGACGTGTTGGAGCTAAACCGCTCATCAGTAAAAAAATAAAAAGGCCAGATTAGAATTCGCGGAAAAATACCAGAGTTTGACAGTTGAAGATTGGAAAAAAGTGCTGTTCTCAGACGAGACTAAAATTAATTTGTTTGGAAATTATGGGAGAGGGTACGTTCGACGACCTAAAGGAACTAGAAATGATTCGCGATATCAAACACCAACTGTGAAGAACGTCGGAGTTGTGCTATGGGGTGCATTCTCTTGGAAATGTCCAATCTTTAAAATTGAAGGCACTATGAAATCTGCTATGTATAGAGATGTTATATGAAAAGAAATGCTGCCTTATGTTCGTCAGAATATACCACGAGGATGGATTTTTCAGCAAGATAATGATCCAAAACATCGATCTCAGCTCCTTCAGCAGGTTTTTAGCAAGACAAATATTCGAGTTTTAGAGTGGCCGAGTCAATCTCCGGACTTGAATCCCATAGAACATTTATGGAAAGCGTTCAAACTAAGAGTAGGAACTGAACATTGTGCCAATAAAGCTGCTTTGTGGGGAAAAGTTCAAGAAGAGTGCAAAAATATCTCTCACGATAGAATTATCAAACTTATTGAATCGATGCCTCACCGATGTGCTGCCGTGATAGCGTCGAAGACCATCGCTACCAAGTATTGATAAAAATCTTACATTTCCCGTGCGGAAATTGAATTGGGGCCGTGATCGGGCCCCAATAATATTCCCCTAACTTTATTCGGGCCCGAATCTGGAAGCCACATGAGGGCCGTTAGCGGCCGGTCACACTTTGTCAACAAGGGCCATTAAAGGCGCAACGACCGGGGCCTTATAAGTTGCCTCAATGGCGCCTCATCAAAACCATTTTAGCGCCCTGAAAATGCCTCAACGGCGCCTCATCATAACCATTTCAGCGCCATAAAATATCCCTATCAGTGGATATACGTGTATGTTAAATGCGTCAGGGTATATCTGTATTTGTCTTTATGTAATTGTTCGTGTGCATAGGTGTGGGTGTGAGTACATGTGTATGTATGTGTGCGCGCGTAGAAATGTGATTGCGTATTTGCATGTGAGCCTTTATGACAAACTGCCATGACAAAATTAATACAAATATAATCCATTCTAAGGAATGGATGTGTAGTAGAAATAAAAAAAATATATGGGTCTACTAAATCACTAGAATCTATTTCCATTGAGGGAAAGATCTGGAAAACAAAGACCAATTTAGTTACTTATCCTACACAGTCAGATAAAGTTTATGAATGGGAAATATCAGCGAAGTCTTCAGAAGAAATAATTTTCCCTATGATGAGTATTGAGCGGAAATTAGTTGCTATAAAAATGTCGAGAAAACCGGTTGGGACTGTTTACACTTATGCGCTAGCATTACTCCATGGATGAGTGAAACCATGAGTAATTGTTTGTATCTATGTAAAAGGTTTCTTTAATTTGATAAATAAATACTGTCTGATGTTTGCATATTTGTGTTCATCGTTGATTTCTTATTTGCTAATGTCCTTACGCTTTTTCCCAATTTGCGTTCGATATTATTATTCGATCGATGTATATAATCGATTTGAATAATTGAAATACCATCAACCATGTAGCCTAAGCAATTTATACTGGTTTATCGCTATAATAGTCAGATCTGGCCCTATTGTGGAAATCCCTACTTGTTTATCCCTATACTGGCCAAGCCTGGGCCTATTGTGGAAATCCCTACAGGTTTATCCCTATAATGGCCAAGTCGGGTCCTTTTGTGGAAATCCCTACAGGTTTATCCCCATGATGGCCAAGTCTGGGCCCATTGTGGAAATCCCTACTAGGGAAAGCACTAGGGAAGCCCTGAAAGGCCCTTATTGTTATTAGGGATGCCCTATCAGTTTTCCGCACGGGTTATTACCGTTTTCAATTTTTTTTTTAGAGTTGGCCGGATAATTCTGCCGGATAATTCTGAAAAAGCGAAAATGGTTATTTTGTCTATAAATAATTATGAATAGTTATATATAATTTTTCAATAACACGTTTCGATTGCATAATAAAAGAACTTTACGATGATATGTTTGTCTTTCCATTTTGCATCCTTTAAACGTTACTCCATCATAAAATTATCTTTGGCCGGACACTTTTGCATGCAACTGTAGATCAATGAGCTTGACGTATCTGCTAATCGATCCTCATCAGCATCCCGGGCGAAGTAGGAAAAATGGCTCCAAGGGGTTTCCAAGATGAGACTAGTCTGACCAGCATGGGTACTTACCTCGAAAAATTCGACGGGAGAGTTGCTACGCACGCACAATATTCCGGGGATGTCGGCTTCTTTGGATCCACAGGTACACTTATGCGGATGGAACATCTTGACGTCGACTCGACGAAGATCAGCAGCGTTAGATGAAAGTTTGTTGTTTTGGAATCCGACAAATGCCAGGATCCCACAATATTTTGGCTTCGCAGTTACCAGGGGTATTATATTTTTCGTGTGGTCCAAATTGACGATTGGTAACAGCTGCGCCGCATTGGAAGAAGATAAGTTTTTGAGCGACTAAGTTTAGCAGTATTTTCACTTTATACGCTAAAAAAAGCTATTTTCATTAATTTGTTTGAACGGTTCATATTATAAATATTAATATAAATGTTGTTACACTTAATTGATACACTTTCGAAATACATTTTTTTAAAGTATTTATTTAAGTCACTATTTATAGACGAAAATGGTAGTTAAAAAAATGTCCTAGAAAATGGTAGATTTGCGCGGTTGATAAAATCTCGGGGATGAATCATCCGACACAAGAAAATCAAACGGTTTTAGATTCAGTATGTTAATGGCGATAGCACATATTATACGATTTTTTATACGTGCAAAAATAACAAAATGGCGGACATTTTTCGAAAAAAAACAACAAAAAACGTGTTTTTTTCACCGTTTTAGGGAAAAAAATAGTAAATATCAAAATATAAAAAAATCTTGATATGTGCTATCGCTATAGTTGTAAAGAATATATGGTTAATATTTTATAAGGAACGATTCAGTAGTTTCAAAGATTTGTTCAACAATCCGTCGAAAAATGTTGTTTCGAGAAAAACGCGTTCAAAGTTTGTTGGGGTTACATAAATACGACAAAATTTTTTTTTGTTAATGGATTTCGAAAGTGTATTTATGAAGTGTAACAACTTTTATATCAATATTTATGATATAAACCAATCAAAAAAATGTATGAAAATATCCTTTTTTAGCGTCTAAAGTGAGTTAAGGTTCCAATGACAGACTGATAGTAGCAACGGGATTGTCACCGGGACCATGCAGCTCATTCAACACTAGGCTGATTTACTGTTCCCAAATACAGGGTGTCCCTCTTATCTCCGCCACCCGAAATAACTCGGTAATTATCGACGTCACAAAAAAATGTTCCCGACAAAAGTTGTACGGTGAGAAGGGGGCCATCAAATGCGACCATATTTTTTTTATTATTTCAGTGGAGGCGCTGACGCACATTGAAAATCACCTTCACTTTTTTAAATGGAATGGTACATTTTTTATCAACCATCTTGTGGAGCACCTCAAACCGCATTAAAAACATTCGGGTTTCCAACTTGTTCAAGATCATTCAAGGTCACCTATTAAAATGAAATAGAAATGTAAATATCTCGGATCACTACCAAATGTTTGGTAGTGATCCGAGATATTTAGATTCGTATCATCGATACTGACCTTGAATGGCCTTGAATGACTTTGACCCCCTAATGTTTTTTATGCGGCTTAAGGAGCTCCACAAGATGGTTGAAAAAAATGTACCATTCCATTTAAAGAAGTGGAGGTGACCTTCACTGTGCGTCAGCGCCTTCGCTGAAATGAAAAAAATTACTCGCATTTCATGGCCCCCTTCACAACGTACAACTTATGTCTGCAAATTTTTTTTTGACGGCGATAATTACTGAGTTATATCGGGTGACAGAGACAAGAAGGACACCTTGTGGTAATATGATAACTGATCATGTACAAATTCAAATTATTGATGTTTCGTTTGCTTACGGATAGAACAGCTATGTCATGGTGATCACCTCCCACGGGTGCACGTCTATCTGTATCGGAAGTGCTGACAATTTCAACCAGATGACGAGTGCCTTTGACATTTTCTTTATCCCGACCGCAGACTACCCATAGTACTGGATGAGAGTTGACGCAGCGAGCGGTGGTAAGAACGTGTTTCTCGCTTATCAACGCACCACCGCAAATGTGCTTACCGTTAAGTGTTACTGATACGAAATACGGTGCTTGATAATTATGTATTGACTCACCGACGGAGAAACTTTTCCGCACGAAAGCGATTGTTCCTGTGACAATACCAATCATATTAATTCTTTTGATTGATTCGTCGGTATTTGTGAGGTGCGATATTTTTATTTGTTTTAATATGCATAGGGCTGGGTTGAAATTTCGAACTTTGAATGACCAGAACGCTCAAAACTCCGAAAGAATTTTACACGAAAGACCAAAACTTCGAAAATCTGAACACCGTCATTCAAAATTTTCAATAAGTCGACAAATTCTTTCGAGATTATTTTTTTTATTAAAAAGTAATTTTACGTCAATTTTGAAGTTTGTCTTGACAATGTTTTACGTTCTACATAATTTAAAGTCAACTGTGTAGACTTTCGCTGGCATGATGTTGACGAACCTTGTAATTTCGGAACATTAGAATTAGGAATTTTCAACCCGGCCCCCATGTCAAGCTCATGTCAGCGAAAGTCTACATAGTTGACTGTAAAGGATGTAGAACGTATAACATTGTCTAGACAAATTTCAAAATTGACGCAAGATTACTTCGTAATAAAAAAAAAACTTTAAATAATTCGTCGATTTATTGAAAATGTTGAAACTTTTAAAACTTCCATAGCCGAATTATATTGATGGTGTTCTGATTTTCGGAGTTTTGTTCTTTCTTGTGAAATTCTTTCAGAGTTTTGATCTTTCAGATCATTCAATGTTCAGAATTTTAAACTGGCCCAATCTTGCATTTCGAAATATTAAAATTTAGATTTTAAATCCGTCGGATCATTCAAACTTCGGAATTTCAACCCGGCAATGTTTTACGTTCTACATACTTTACAGTCAACTGTGTAGACTTTCGCTGGCATGATGTTGACGAACTTTATAATTTCGGAACATTAGAATTAGGAATTTTCAACCCGGCCCCCATGTCAAGCTCATGTCAGCGAAAGTCTACATAGTTGACTGTAAATGATGTAGAACGTATAAAATTGTCTAGACAAATTTCAAAATTGACGCAAGATTACTTCGTAATAAAAAAAAACTTTAAATAATTCGTCGATTTATTGAAAATGTTGAAACTTTTAAAACTTCCATAGCCGAATTATATTGATGGTGTTCTGATTTTCGGAGTTTTGTTCTTTCTTGTGAAATTCTTTCAGAGTTTTGATCTTTCAGATCATTCAAAGTTCAGAATTTCAAACTGGCCCAATCTTGCATTTCGAAATATTAAACTTCAGATTTTTAATCCGTCGGATCATTCAAACTTCGGAATTTCAACCCGGCAATGTTTTACGTTCTACATACTTTACAGTCAACTGTGTAGACTTTCGCTGGCATGATGTTGACGAACCTTGTAATTTCGGAACATTAGAATTAGGAATTTTCAACCCGGCCCCCATGTCAAGCTCGTGTCAGCGAAAGTCTACATAGTTGACTGTAAATGATGTAGAACGTATAACATTGTCTAGACAAATTTCAAAATTGACGCAAGATTACTTCGTAATAAAAAAAAAACTTTAAATAATTCGTCGATTTATTGAAAATGTTGAAACTTTTAAAACTTCCATAGCCGAATTATTTTGATGGTGTTCTGATTTTCGGAGTTTTGTTCTTGTGAAATTCTTTCAGAGTTTTGATCTTTCAGATCATTCAAAGTTCAGAATTTCAAACTGGCCCAATCTTGCATTTCGAAATATTAAAATTCAGATTTTTAATCCGTCGGATCATTCAAACTTCGGAATTTCAACCCGGCCCCATATGGTGGTGGTAGTAGGAGGAGCCACGTATGTCGGTGTGCGGGTGATGACATTCTTCGCTTGCGGAAGTCCTAAGTCCCGGACAGGTGATCTGAAGCAAAAAAGTCAAACATATTACTTTGTACAATATTGTGTATACCTATAATCTAGAAGAAAAATTGAAAAATAAAAAAATTGTGAGCGATAGGAAGGACATTTGTTTTTTTCCCCAAAAAAATCGCAGTTTCTTGCTCACTATTTTTTTATTTTTCATTTTTTCTTCTTGATTCTAGGACAACTTATACACAATATTGTACAAAGTGAAAATATGTTTGATATTTTTGCTTCAGATCACCTGTCCGGGACTTAGGACTTCCGCAAGCGAAAAATGTCATCGCCCGCGCACCAACATACGTGGCTCCTCCAACTCCCACCACCATATTTGTCAAACTTAAAAAAATATTTTGATGTTCGATAACGACCGCTTAGTCAACATACCAAATATCAACATTCTATATTTAATACTTTTTGCATAAAAAATTGGCGAAAAATCGAACATTTTTTGGCCCAACAAGGCAGAACCTTCCCTTCATGACAAAAATCCTTGCATGCATACTTGCTGATGCTGAATTATAAACATGAGTTGTGCTAGGGTGTCCTCTTGTTTATCGTCGCATCGCGTTATAGCTGTCAATCGATCGAAATGATTATGCAGCATTTGTCGAAAAAAAGCCAAACTTACTCAAGAAGCTTCTGACGCTAAACTCACAAGACTCGAGTCCAAATGTACTTACCCCCAATAGCGAGAAAAACGATCAAAAGAATTATCTTCATAATGGCCATCTTCCGTGAGGTGCAATCGTACCCGGATCTTGGAACTTTTCTCGTCAAGAAATTCCGTTGTGACAATTTACGTCCCAGATGTCATCACCGATTTAATAAAAAAAAAGTACGGAATATACGTGGAATTAAAAATCGTTTGTTTGTTATGAACCATTGGTTTTTGACAACCCAGTGAAAAAATTAACTGAAAAAATGTTACGAGCCAAGTCATAATTAAGTATCTCTACCAACTGAGGTTTCCATCTGGGCTAATGAGGAAAATCTATTTTTACAACGTAAATACTAATTAATGCAATATCCCAGTGAATTGTAGTTAAGACCGCTATAATTAAATTGACGTCCAAAAATATGATTTTTATGTACTCTTCCAACTCACAAGGGGACCTTACATGCTGTCACTCACGAATTTGTCAGGACAAAAGTATAAACGGAGAAGTGATTTTTCTCGAATTTGAACTTGAGAAAAATATTACCAACGACTGTTGAGTAAATCAAATACTGTGTAATGTGCCCCGAGACGACCGTGTTTCCAACGTACCTGTGCTCGGAGGTTGCCAATAGCTCACACGAGTTTTAACGAATGCCTCGACGTGAAACTTCGCCAAGATTGATATAGACGGAACGATACAGGTCACAATGGATTTTATTTAAATTTCCATCTTTCTGCGCTCTATTGTTCACTTTCTTACGTAATTTTCGTGCTGTACGGATTATTAGCTATCGCGTGCCTCGTCACGTAGTCCGCGCGTTTCTTTGCAAAGAAGTCTTCATGAATGCGATTACCAAATATTCATTTTGAAATAAGAGTATGACTGTTATCTCAAAGAACTACCAAGCCCATATTTTAAGTACAGATTCATCAATAGTTAATAAATCCTTATTTGCGTTAAATAGAGAAATTGTCGCGTTAACTGGGTGACTGTTGGCTCAAATGCGGCCGAATTGGTCGTTTTGAATGAAGATCAGTTAATTGTTGTGACATGTTCATTTACATTGAACACAGGATAGTGGCGGTAACTGAACGTTAACAGCCCCAAATGGAAATATATTACTTGTGAATAAATCCCCACTCTTTTGAACTGTATGATCATATCAGAATTTCAACTCGTTACTCGATTACCATAAACATCTACTGAGTTGAGAGAAATAAAAGTGATGAATTAAATCATTCTTTTCAAAGAAATACTATTGCTATGAAATTTTGTCATGAGAACACGAATATTTCTTAACGACTAACAAATTTTGTAACAGTTAATGAATATTTGAATAAGAGTGCCCACTAAATGTATTTATTTACTATAAAGAAGCTGTCATCGCAGTGCACCAATGTAATAGAAACAAAAGTACGAAATATACGTCGAATTAAAAATAGGTTGTTTGCTGTGAACCATGTGTTTGTGACAACCCATTAAAAGAATTAAATTTAAAAAGAATTATAAGCAACGTCAGAACTAGCTCTAGCTCTACCAATCGAGGTTTCCATTTGGGCTAAAGAAAAAAACTCATGTGTACAACGAGCACCAATGGTAAAAGCTACATAAAAAGATAACTAACTACAGTTCATTGGCAAATATATTGTAATGTACCAGTGAATGGTATTTAATGAAACATGACCGTAAATTGTAGTTAATATAAGTATGATTTGACTTATGTACAAAAAATAGCCTCTTGATATAAATAGACTCAGATGGAAATTATAAGCGGAGTACTGACATTTTTTAAATTTTAATGTGACAAGAATGGTTCCACTGGCTTTTGAGTACATTGTTTACAATTGAATCTGTGTAATTGGCTCTGTGCTCGTAGGTTGACAATAGTGACGCGAGACTCAAAGAATGCCGCGACGATAAACTTCACCAAGGGAGACCACCACTCTAGGATTTTGGAAAAATTGTTTTTTTTTTAATTGAAAAAAGCTTTGGAGTTATAACGACAATATGGCATTGGTCCAGTAGGAAATCGTACATCTTTAACCGCGTTTTTCTTGAAACCACTTTTTTCAAACTGGGAAAACGGATTACTCGAACACTTTTGTATGGATCGATTTGAAATTTTAAGAGTAGCTTCACAATTACATGCGCTATGGGAGTACGTAACCGTTTTTCGATTAAATGCAAACTCTTTTTGTTTAACAATATACTGCTTATTTTTATAGGCAAAAAATCGATTTATTTCTTTCAAAATGCGCCATATTTTCAAAATTTGATAAAAACAATCCCTACGTAGTCCCATAGCTAATAATATATAGATTATAATTTTTGTTTTGTGAAGCTATTCGTTAAAAACACGTTTTTCAAGATGGGCTTTGTCGCCGCCATTTTGTATAAAAATTATAATAATTTTTTGAAATACTTCAATAAGTATTAAATAAACCCTCTCAAAAGAAATCCTATTCCTTTTTTCATACTCCCAAAGTAAATTGTCAAAGTTAGGCCTTATTTTCTCCCGCTAGAGTCATGTTATCCCATAAGGAGTCGTGTTATCCCTTAAGTCGTGTTATCCCTTAAGGAGAGATATACACCTAGATGGTCGAGGTCGAGGATTTAGAAGCTATGAAAATTCCATAGACTGTAGAAGACCTACACTGTGGGCCTGGTATCGATGATTCCATGTAAGTTGTCAAATTTCATTATTTATTCATTCCCAAATTTTCAAACGCGTTTTTCTCAAAACCACGTTTTTCAAATCGGTACCCAAAATTTCTCGAAAACCACTGAACCAATTGTCTTGAGATTTTTTGTGGTTATTCTATACACCATTATCTAGTGCTTGTCATAGGATTTTTTTTCCGTTACTTAGTTTTTGTTTTATAGGCAAAATAACTAATTTTTGACCCAAAAATCACTATTTATGTTTAAACGTCCGCCATTTTGTCGTACATCGATATTTTCACAATCGGCTATGACAAGTACTAGATTATAGTATCTAATTTAATAATCTTTTTGGTTTTTTTTTCAGATAATTTTTGAAGAACCGCCAGTGGGTACCGTATACATAGATTTTTGTACGACGCTCCAAGGATCATACAATATCCTTGTATATTTTTCATATTTTTAAATAAAGAAAATTAAACATATTTTTGAATGTATATACTTTTAGATAATGAAAACCCCAATCCGAAATTTCAAATAGTTTTCCTTGAAAAAAATCACAAAAATGACCTTTTTTCGGCACCTAGGTGTATAGCTCCCCTTAATACAGGCGAAACGATACAGGTCACAATGCATTTCATTGGAATTTTCGTCTTTCTGCGTTTTATTGTTTAGTTTCTTATATCATTTCCGTGGACTAACAATGATTCGCGGCCTCGTTCCATGTCACGTAGTCCGCGCGTTTCTTTAAACCGAGTCGTCGCGAATGCGACTGATAAAAGTCTTTGTTTTTCTATGCACTTGAAACGCCAATAAACGTTTTTACTTCGCAACAGGGAAAAAAGCGTCATTCTCGAGACATTATTGTATTTTTCTGCGTTTAAAACATCAGTTGAAATAAAATTTGAGTCAGGTAGAACAAAAATTTAATTGCAGGTTAAAGGTTTTAGTTCGAAACAGAGGTAAATAATTGGGATTTACTTAAAGTTTAAAATTTGGATAAAAATAAAGTTTAAATTTAGTTTAAACTGAAGTTTAAACTAAATTACCAAAAACTGATACTTATTACCAATTAAAGTTTTAATTTAGCTTGAATTTAATTTTAATGGAATTTACCGTAATATTTAAGTAAAGTGAACTCTGAAAAGCTACTCCAAGAAGGCAGTGGCCCTGAACCGTCAAAGTTGTAAGGATCATTTGCAATTCCACATCTGACCTGAAGCTATAGTATTAAACTTGGTACATTTGAATACATTACCATTGATGTCGAGGTATCAAATTTTTCTCCTAATCAACCAATGCACGTCAAAGTTGATTTTGTCTTGATACTCTGCAAATGGTAAAGCATCTAATCGAGTCATGTCATGAGGGGGGCAAAATTAAACTTTACTATATTACTACATTCCATTGCTACATTACCATACTGCAACTCTTATTTGAGTAAGTTCATGGTGCTTTTCCCCTAGAAGATGTACGTTGAAAAATCTACGGATCCGTCAAACTAGCCTAACGTGAAAATCTCTGTAAAGCAAACGTAATGGATTTCTCAATAAGGCTTGTTAAGAAATCCTAACTCTTCTTCCAAGGCTTCTTCAGAAATCCTAACTCTTCTTTCAAGGCTTTTGTCTAAATCCTGACTCTTTTTCCAAGGCTTGTGTAGAAATCCTAACTCTTCTTCTAATGCTTGTTTAGAAATCACAACTCTTCTTCCAAGGTTTGTTTAGTAATTCAACCCCTTCTTCTAAAGTTTCTCCCAAGGCTTGTTTGGAAATAAACTCTTCTGACTCGGATAAAAAATATAACGCGAATAATGATGCACTTTGAATTTAAATTTGGCAAACATGTCACCTATAGCTTTCCACCTACTTATACAAAACCGTCCCGGGGAAAATCTTATTTTGGCCGAATCTCCGCTTGTAGGTTGGCAACATTGGTCGTACGAGATGCGAAATGAATTCCTCGACATGATTCGTTCAAAAGGTATCACCAGCCGATGATGTACATGTGACCATGCATTGCATTCGAATTTAAATCTCTTTATACTTTATATTTTGTTGCCTTGACTAACTTTCGTATTGCAACAATGATCGGTGAGTTTATGTAATATCACGTCGTCCAGGCGTTTCTTTGCAACAAGTTGTCGTGTATACCACCGATAAAGACTTCCATTTATATGCATGCTTGAATACTCAACAACTCACAACCACACATACAGGGTCTGTCCTCAAAGTAGTCGGACTGATTTTTTGTCGGGCAGACGGACGGACTGCCGGTGGTTTTTTGCCTGTTGTTAGTGGACAGGGGTGTAAGGAAAGGCTGGAAGGCAACGGTAGTCGGCTTTTAGCCAGATCCGCACCATGCATGGTTGTTAATGGTAAACCATGAATGACTGCCAAGCTTGGCCAAATATCATACGCCGATATTGGCCCAGCAACGGCTGCCGGATCTTCTGCCGGAAATGAAAAACCAATAATTTACAAATTATGAGTATAAAAATTCTAGTAGTATCTTTTTTGTTTTCTAATGCTTTATTTATGTCTATGTACGTAGAATAATTGCATTAAAAACGCTATCTGCATTGGTCAAGTTTTTACCTATCATCGGGATCGAACCTACGTCTTTCGTTCTAGTGTCAAGCGCCCTACCCACTTAGCCATCCTAACGCTTACAGAATCCATCGTTTGTTCGTTCCTTACTTTTATGCCGATAGTTTTAATTCGTGACATCAAAGTTTACCGACGATTTTTTTTGTCCATTTAGGCTGTGAAAATAACTCGCTCGTTTTGGGTGAAGTTCCGAAAATCATACTCCTCTGATCGAGCTGAAATTTTGCACCGAACTTCCTCTCATTATCCTAAGAGAAACCCTTAACAGATTTTTGACGACTAGCAATAGTTTTCGATACATCGCATTGTAAAGTTTATTATTTCACGCCATACGAGTATATCTATATATCCGATAGATACCCCCCACGCCTCCGGCCGCGCTGCTTCCTGGCAAACAGTGGTCGCCCGTACGTGCATATCACTTGCTATGTGGAATGGGTTTGTTTGGGTTTATTTAATATAGTAGAAGCGTAGTACAATAAATAAGTTTCAATATACGATATATCGAAAACTATTGATAGTCGCCAATATCCCTTTAAAGGTTCACTTAAAATATTGAAAAGAGGGTCTGTGCAAAATTTCAGCTTCATCAGTGGGATATGCTTTTCGAAACCTTATCCCTTGCTTTTACGTATTACAGTTTAACGACCTGCATTTGCAAAACGCCCAAAAACAAACCATCAATGGCTGTAATAGATCTGGTAAGCTGTTCATTCGCCTACGATACCCCAATGCTGATCCCCATACTATCGGTGCGATGGTATTGGCCCACCAATGGCTGGCATAGATCTGGCAAGCCGTTTATCCGCCTACAGTACCCCAATGCTGGTCGACGAATTATTGGCCGATTAGCAGCACACCGTTTAATGGCTGAATGCTGGCATTTTTGTTACGACAGGCGACCCTATATGGGTCGCTTGTTTTCGTAACCTCTCCAAAGTGCCCGCGTCATGCTGCGTGATGGCTTTTGGAACTTGGTCTTTTGGTCTTTTGGAACAGCGCTACGCTATCACATTTTGTGTTAAGCTCGGAAAAACCGGTAAAGAGACTCATTATATGATCAAGACGGCTTACGGTGATTACGCCATGAGTAAATCAAGTGTTTTTGACTGGCACAAGCTGTTTCGGGAGGGGGGAGAGGAAGTTGAAGACGACGCACCTTCAGGACGATCCTCGAGCTCCAAAACTGATGAAAATGTGGCAAGAGTGAAGAATTTGCTGGACCGCAGATTAAGTGTTCGCATGATTTCCGATGAACTTGGCATCGCCAAAACTCAAATGATCCTCCCTTCTCATTTGCAATTTTTCGCTCACAATTTCGTGCACTTGAGTTTTAGCGATGCCAAGTTCATCGGCAATCATGCGAACACTTAATCTGCGGTCACTGTCCAGCAAATTCTTCACTCTTGCTACATTTTCATCAGCTTTGGACCCCATTTTTGTAGCCTCTGCGAGTGTAGCCTCTGTTAAACCTCCCAAACCTTTTTTCGACCCCCAGTTTCAGTGAAACGTGCAGAACACAGGCATCCTTAACCTGCTTTCAATCTCAAACCGTTGCCATACCCAACCTGCTTTCGGCCCAAATTCGATATCTCCTCCATCATCACTCCATTGGGGCCTGATCGGTAACCCGTTCGATGACGACAATAATACGTTTTCCCTGATTATCACCCGAAGAACGGTACAGGTAAATATGCATCATCAGATGATGAATAAATACTACACAATTAATAAAAATACATCGTCGCGTTGTCAAATGTGTTCGATTTATTATTATTTTACAGGCGATTCATAAAAGAATGCTCGTATGTACAGTCTTACTCCAATTCTATCGGATTAATGGGCGTTCCGAATCTTCGTGTGAGAAAAAATCTCACAGGAAAAAGTAAAAAAAAAAATGCCAGGCTATCCAGTATAAGCTTACGCGACTTTCTACATCCTTGACATTTCTTTTTAAACCCTCTAGTTCTTGAGTTACATTGCATTATCTAGAATTAGTCTTTTTTAGCAAAAAATTAAATAACATTGCGAAAAAAAATTGTACGAAACTTTATAAAAGACGAAAATGGAGCTCCTGCTACCCCGTTCAAGTTTATCAGGGATAAACGTGACCATTTTTTTTGCATAAGTCATGCGCTCGATTCTCGATGGTCGAAAAAAGCCGAAAAACAGTCACGTACGTTCACGTGCGTTCTGGGTCGAAAAAAAATCATAAAAAAATATTTCAAAAAAGCAAAATAAAGCTGCATTTTTTCCCTTCAAAACGCTGTTCGGTAAATTTGGTTATCTTTTTTTTACGAAGCTATGTAACTTTTAGTGCAGCAAGAAATATCGACTGGTGTATCCAAACTTTTAAGCGACGGTATATATTATATAATACTATATATTTATATTATACTTGAAATATGTGGTTGCGTTAATATATTCGAATATACACTACCAGTCATAAGTATTCGGACACTTCAGATAATTGCAAACTTATAGTAGAATAATTATTATTTTACGAAGATACTATAAAGCTCTGTATAAATTATTAATTATATAGACCTTTATAGTATCTTCGTAAAATAATAAATGAAATAAATAATATTACTCTAACATTATTTGGCAATTATCGAGCGCTCAAAAGTTTTGCGATTATGCGTCGTGTCCGAAAACTTTTGGCTGGCAGTGTAGATCTAAATAACATAGAATGTTGATATCTATATGAAACGTTAGGGTGTTAATTATAGTTTATTGCATGTTCTAAAATATTGAAATTGTCGGTTTGGAATTCAACCTCATTCGATTTTTTATTTATTTTTTCCTTGTTGGTTTTGTTCTTTTTGTTTTTTTTGTTCATTCAATAATGAGTCGATAAATGGCGATGGCCGATTACCGTCGATTTCGAATAAAATGTTTGATTTGTCTTTGTTTTCATTTTTAGTACGTCGAAAAAAAAAATATTTCCACGTGTATGTATGAAGCATATTTTTATTTATTTCCGCCAAATATTATGATATTAACTAACCGCGTCTATTTGATTCTTTTTTATTTGAATTAACTAGATTTTTCACAGAACCAAATTTTTCCTATTGCATTACATTATTAAAATTATTGATTTCAAATATGTTTATTCATTCAAATCAATCTATTTAATATCGTCCAATAACTAAATATTTTATTTAATCCTAATAAATCTGTGCTTCGGTTTCATCAGTTCAACATTTTCATCTGTTCAAAAAAACAATTCAGTCAAGTTCACTAAATGGATCTAGTTATTTTTTTAATTTACCTTAAATAGAGTTTTCGTAGAGTTAACCATTTTTCTACTTGATTGAACTACTGGTCCATCTTTATTGTAACACTAGTATCAAAGGGGCGCGGGGTAGGGAAGATGGAGAGAGAGGAATTATATGTGTGTATATATATGAGTTTGTTTGAAAAATCTATAGCATGTTATTCGATAAAAGTCTCTAATTATCACAATGATATTAACTAATTGATATAGATTATGTGATACAAGAAATAGTTATAGGCATTTATTTGTTCTCGTATGCCATATCAGGGACGAAAATGTTACAAGCACTCGGTAGCATAGGGGTAGCGTCAAATCAAAGAAATTTGATTCATTTTTGGTACAAATTAGCTTAAAGGGTTTCTGATAAATGATAAATCCATTGTGCAACAAATGGAAGAATATTAAACGTGTGTTTACGTTTCATTATTACACGTCAATCATTATAATCTCTTTGATAATGTTCTCAGCGTTTTTGTAGATGTTCGTGTAGATGTCGAACCCTAAATATGCACTTTGAACCGAAGCTATTCCGATGAGTGTTCCATCTTGAATAAGCGGTGCACCGCCATTGCCCTGCCATGAAAACTATATAAATCAAACTTTAGAAGCATATGCATCCCGAACACGTTCCCTACAAGACGTGGGAATCGAGACTCGAGTAACTATTTCGACATCATAATAATGGCATGGATCCAATGCAAAAGAGACCAAATCCAAAAGTAGTACAGAACGAAAGTCCACGGAATAGAGGATTTTTTTCGTAACCTAAATGCAGTTTCAGAACAAAGTGTGTTCCAAATAATAGATAATTTTTCTGGAATCCAGAATAATGATAGTAAAAAAAACTGCACATTGTTCAATTATTAGAAATAAAATTGAAAATTGTTATCTGTAAGATACTCGATCTTCATTATCGAGAAGTAAAATGATTAAATCGTCGCATCGTCTTCTGGATTATACTCGCGCTGACCGATTGTATTCAAACCGGTAGACAGATTTTGCAGATACTAACCCAATCGGAATCCACAAGAAAATCATCTGCAATTGTAATTATTAAATACCCGTATTTTCTTTTTCTAATGGTTCGAGGGGGTCACCGGTAGTCTAAGTCCAGATTTTTTACCGCATTCTCTAGGAGCTTCAGCCACCATCTTAAATTTAAGAGGAATTTGTTTTTGTCAAATAACTCGCCCACCTGTAACTTTTCACTAAAAATGATCATAATTATACTTGTAGAAAATTTAATTCTCTACAACTTTGGTTATGATGATTTTTTATCCACAATCGATATTTTTTGACTTAAACCTGAAAAAAGGATTAAAATTAACTTATTGCATTATTTCGTTTATTTTCCACTTTAGCGCATAAACAAACGTGAACAAACTTGTAGGGAATAAAATTCTCTACAACATTGATCGTCACCTTTGATTCCGAGGGTACATATTTTTGTTCTTACGCCTACGGTAAAGGAAAAGAGAGGTGTAGAAGAATTATTTTACAAACGATTAGACAACTGCATGTTTTTCTGTAACATATAACGCGAATTATCTTTAAGAAAAATGATTCAAAACGCCGCCGGCGCTTCGTTTGTTGGTCCGTTAGAAGTCCCGTTCGTTTTGCTATAGCCGTAGGAACTAAAATATTGATCCTAGGGGGGAAAAGGTAAGAACCAAAGTCGTAAAGAATTTTATGCCCTACAAGTTGGTTCATTTCTCTTAATGCGCTAAAGTTGAAAATAAACGAAATAAGATCAAAATTTGATTTCACTCCCTTTTTCGGATTTAAGTCGAAAAATATCGATAATAAACAAAAAAGTGTTATGACCAAAGTTGTAGAGAATTGAATTTTCGACAAGTTTAGTTATAGCCCTTTTTAGTCAACGGTTGAAAATAGGTGAGTTCTTCGACAAAAACGAATTCCCATCAAATTTAAGGTGGTACTAGCGGATTGACTAGTCAACAGAAAATCTATAAATTATCGAATCTGAAAAAAGGAAAATATAATGTATTTGGGTACAATAATAAACATGACCCAGAAAATAATTATTTTAGAAGTGCATGTGATAACTGTTTGTGTTATAATTTGGTAAGTGAAGTAAAATTAAACGACCAAACGAACTTACCTGTTGTGGAGTTCGATCGTAATTATATGTAGAGTGTCGTTCGAGATGATTACAAATGTAGTACCGTCTACTTTTACACGATAGAGCCACGTATTCAGAGCTTATAAAAGAACAAACGAAGCCTCCCAGCCTGATGCTCCGATCGTTCTTCATCCGACGTCATATTGTTTAAGGGGTTACCCCCACTTGGGATTTTGAAAAAATCGATTTTGTTTATTGCATTTTTTTAAAGTATAAGTATCCGGGCCCATACTTCTGTATGGGCCCGGATACTTATACTTTAAAAAAATGCAATAAAAAAAATCGATTTTTTCGATCATGCGATAGAGCCACGTATTCAGAGCTTATAAAAGAACAAACGAAGCCTCCCAGCCTGATGCTCCGATCGTTCTTCATCCGACGTCATATTGTTTAAGGGGTTACCCCCACTTGGGATTTTGAAAAAATCGATTTTTTTTATTGCATTTTTTTAAAGTATAAGTATCCGGGTCCATACTTCTGTATGGGCCCGGAATAGATGACTCTATGTAAGTTTAAAAAAACAAATATTTTCTTCGTGTAAACTGAAATTGAAACTTTAAACGCGTTTTTCTCAAAATGGCATTTCTGAAGTCGGTGACCAAGATTACTCGAACACTAATGAACCGATCTTCTTGAAATTTTGCAGGCTTATTTAATACATAAAAATGTAGTCTTTAATTGTTCGATTTTTTTTTTCGAAAAAAAAATGGCCGTTTTATAGCCAAAAAAACGGTCGTCTTTTTTTCGTTAAAATCGAACCATTAACTTTGACTGTCCGCCATTTTGTGAAAAATGAATATTTTTTAAAATCCTTCTATTAAAGACTAGTTTATACTTATATTTGACTAAATCCATCCGCATTTTTTTTTTTCAGATGATCCACTTCGCCGCAATGTTGGTCACCGCAAACCGTGTATATAAAAACATTATTTCATTGACGGCCATTTGCCACTAAACAATGTAATATTTTTCAATAAAAAAATTACTGAAAGTTCTTCAAGATGTGTTCTTTAAGATGGTATATAGATCAATTAAAAAAGTTTTGTAGTTTTCTTTAAAAAAATTCATGAAAAAGGCCTTTTTTGCGCTACAAGTGGGGGTAACGTCTTAAAGTACCACTCCTGAATCCCAATAATGAAACTATCCTTGTATCGTATTCCTTTCAAGGGGCGGGTTTCGGGGAACACACTGGGTTTCTCCGGGTGGGATGTAATCATCTCGAACGAGACTCTACATATAATTACGATCGAACTTCACAACAGGTAAGTTCGTTTGATCGTTTAATTATATTACGAGTCTCGTTCTTGAGATTACAAATGTAGATATTCAGAAATCTTGTATCAAAGGTACAGTTTCATTATTTGGAACACACTCAAACTGGTTAAACACAAGTTAACTATAAGATGAAGTATTGGGCTGCGGAAACTATCGCAGAACCGCAGCTGCGAAGTCTGTTCCGGTCAGTTTAATCGGACGATTATAAAATTTCGCGAACACATGCTACCCTTGAGACCACCCGGCCGTCTTTTTAATTACGGCTATATCGATACCTTTCGCTAGGGCGGCTGAAGTGGACGCGTGTCTTGTACGATGCGCTTTAAATTTTAAATCGATACCGCTTTTCACTAGATCCGACCGAATCCATCGACTAATAGTCTCCTTAGACGCGGCCTTAAACGGTTTTCTTGATGTTATCAAGACGTTTGTACAATCACCTCTTAACGACTTGGTCAGTTCTAAATATCTTCCTAGCGTACGCGGCTATGCAGAGCTCCGGTTTTTCTTCAAAAAACGGTAGCAATAATAGAGGTTGACAAGCACCCGGGCGTGATGTCTTCATTAAATCCGATACCTTTATCTCGAAACCCTTTGACGAGCGAGTGATGTCTTTGACCTTCATAACCGCGAAGGTCTGAGCCCTGTGCGCGGTCCCCAGGGCTAAAAGCGTTACAAGCTTTTCCGATAATGTTTGCATGCTGAGTTCCTCCAAGGGATATAAGTTCGAGACGAACAAGAGAAGGGCAATTAGGAACATAACTTTTAAATTTGAAGTACATCGAGTGAAAATTGTTGAAGTTATTTGTCACGCCAATTGGAAAAAAGCTGTTTCTAGAAGTTTCGAGTGGTCGGCCATTTTGTACATCGAAAAAAATATATATATGAGGCATTCCATAGATTTTCAGCAAGGTCAAAACCCTCACTATTTTTCAGAGTCCTGCAATTTTTTTACTATCAAAAGGTACCTGCTAGGAGTGTCTGTGATTTTTTTCAGATTTTTTTTATGAGTCCTGCTGCAGATATCGCAATTTTTGAAAAATGAGAATCAGTTTTCAACTAGATGTACCTTAAAAACTATGGCCCAGGCAAAAACAATTATCGGACAAAATATTTTTGATTTTGGATGAACTTTTGACTTTAACAATTACATTTTTTTTTATCGTGAAACATTCTATAATAAATGAAAAAAATCGATTTTCAAAAAGTATGTCACGTTTGATTTTGCTCTAAATTTTTCTGAATTTTCTGTTATTAGTGTGGACATACAGAAAAAATTGGCATCATGGGCCGCGAACTGGTTTAGAAGATATTGCATTTTTTTGTTGTTGTTATTCATCTTATCTTTATTTGTATCAGTCTGATTTGAATTAGTAGTGGACATAACTGAAAAATAACACTATAAAATGAAACTTCAAGCAGCTTTGGATGGTGTAATTGACGATTTCAAAATTTAATGCATTTCTAACTTTACATACTAGGTGAGAAAAAACACAATATTTATGACCAAGTAAATGTTTTTTATTGCCCAGTATTAGCAAATCTTGTGAATTATTATATGTTTGTCATCCGTCGAATATAATTTCGAAGTAATCGTGCCGTCTGTTCGCGGAATGAAAGCATGTTGCTTCTGGGATTTCTTGAGGGAGAAGATTTTTTCTTTGGTCAATAGATATTTGAATCGCCGATCAATTTAATCCGTCACTGATGGTTGGAATATTTATCGCGATTTTCGATGAACTTGCACTAGCATAACATACTTGCACCGTCAGAAGCCGAAAAGTGAAAATGAAGGTTATGAAATTTCACATACAATCATAACATCGAAACCGGTCAAGGAAATCGAGAACGTTTACTTCCGACCTTGCCGCCGGTGTCGCGTCGGTCGGGCGGGAAATTTGAAAATTTGAAAAAAATCAATCTTATAACATACAAAACACTTTGATATATGTTTTTATGTGAAATTCAAAGTTTCTCCCAATTAATGATCCAATTCATATCAATATAAAAGATTTAAAAAAAATGCAAATCAGCCTGTATCTTCTATACCAGTTCCCGGCCCATCTTGTCAATTTTTTTCTGTATGTCTACACTAACAACAGAAAATTTAGAAAAATTTAGAGCAAAATCAAACATGACATACTTTTTGAAAATCGATTTTTTTCATTTATTATAGAATATTTGTACGAAAAAAAAAAGTTTATTGTTAAAGTCAAAAGTTCGTTCAAAATTAAAAATATTTTGTCCCACAATTTTTTTTGCCTGGGCCATAGTTTTTAAGGTACATATAGTTAAAAACTGATTCTCATTTTTCAAAAATTGAGATATCTGGAGCAGGACTCATAAAAAAAATCTGAAAAAAATCACAGACACTACTAGTAGGTGCCTTTTGATAACAAAAAAATTGCAGGACCCTGAAAAATAGTGAGGGTTTTGACCTTGCTGGAAACCTGTGGAATGCCTCATATACATATTTTTTTAAACAGCCTGATATTCATACTCAATAGATGTGTAATTAATTTTATGAGCGAATCACTTTTTCATACGAAAAAATGGTTAAATTCACACATGATTTTATACCCGTTACTGTGGCCTAAGGCCTTAAATGTACGTGCGAGAAACATCTATTTTTTCCATTTGAAATCCGAGACGTGCTTGAACAGCATCAATGGGTGTATTTACTGATTCGTGTAATTTATCCGGTTATAATATCAATAAGGATATTTCGATGGGAGCACGTCTGCTTGATTCCCAAAAAGCAAATTATATTTATGACTGTTTCCGATCGGAAAATTTATTACGAGGGATTTGGTGATTTATCGTTTGGATTCGTCTGCAGAAACCTTTCTTCGCGATTTCTCATCCCATTCGATCCCGTCTCGAACAAGCTTTTTCCCCATTTCAGAGCTTTTCCACACTCGCACCACTAATTCAATTAATTCGATTCTCCTCTACGCTTATCTTAGGACAGACTCGTTTTCATCCACTTCTGCGTTTTTTTCTTCCTCAAACACTTCGTATGCACGGCAAATTCAAACGGCACAAATAGTGAGAATTTCCTATTTCATTGCGGAACACGAAAAATCTTGACGTGCTTGTCAGTGCTTCTACTCGCAACTCAATCCGATTCCTCGATGATGAGACATCGTCGACGTATTGATCAAAGGTGCAGAAAGTGTTATAAATCTTGAAGATGCCCGGCCGTTTGACGAACCTTTCCGCATAGACTGTTGAGGAAAGTCACAACGCGTCTTCAAGAAAGTTCTCGCCCTAACCTCTCCAGACTCGTTGCGAATATACTCACTGGCAATGGCAAGGGGATTGCCATAACTCGATAATATACAACAGAAAGTCGGACAGCTTGCTTATAGTATTTTTCAATGCGATATTGATTTTTATTAATTTAGCGATTTTCTTTAAATCGAAAAACCATGCTCCACAAATGCAAGGATACAAAAGGTATGTTGACATTATTAGTTTTTACACGAATTAATCGAGCGCTTCATCTCCTTCTGAATGAACTTCTTGAAGTGCAAGATATCCATGTAGACGTGGTATTCAGAGTTTGAGGCTTGATGCGAAAGCAGCCCGACGAGTTCCCCATTGAGAACAATTGGTCCGCCTTCATTACTCTGCAATGAGAATCGTATGAAGCAAGGTATACGAATATGCATGTATACCTATGGCTGATTTAGCACAACAGATGAGTCCGTATAGGATCAATGCAATGGTCATGTTCATATCCCAATCAGAGGCACCATAAGATGCATGGGGTGCGAGGCTCAATCTATCATGATGACGGCATGAGCAATTTGTAAATTTGATATTCTTGGGAACCTAAATGTACTAGAGAAATATCGTCCTTCTTTTATCAACAATCTGAAATGATGCTTTTTAGGGGCAATAAAAAATCACACTTTGCTCAATTCCTCGAAAGAAAATTGATAATTGTTATCCTCCGGAGGCTCTGCGTACTATTTTTGGGACATCATGAACTCGTATAGACCCACTTCCGAATCACCCCGTTGGAACCATAACTCACAACAGTCCATGTACCAGAAGTCAATTTTCAAGTGTAGTTTTAAGTTTTGGTTTACGTGGCATATCAGTATGACACTTCTATTTAGTTTCTTTAGCCAAACATGTGTTTTGAGGAATTTCTTCCACGTTTTCGCGTATAAGCATCAAACACAAATACTTTATCGGTACGGAGATATTAATATTTGGATGAACGGGTCTATATGAGTAATTGGTTTTCTTCTGATATCAGTACAATGGGACTATCTTTAATCTAGCCTTTCCCATTTTGGGCCTCAAGAGGTCATCTGTGAGACACTTTATCTTGCTTATCCGGAAGTACAGTTGCATGCAAAAGTGTCCGGCCAAAGATAATTTTATGATTGAGTAACGTTTAAAGGATGCAAAATGCAAACACAAATATATCATCGTAAAGTTCTTTTATTATGCAATCAAAATATGTAATTCAAAAATTGTTGATAACGATTAACAATTATTTGTAAGAAAAATAACACGTTTTGCTGCTTCGTAAATGTCTGGCCAAATTCCAAGATATAATTCGCTTCGCTTTGTTTACGTTATCAGTCGCGGAATCATGTAAACATTGAGAGCTCTGTACATTGTACGCTCCTTTTGCATTGTACGATCAGCAACACTCAGTCAAGATGTCGAAACGCACGCCTTTACATATACGTAAAGTGCTTATCAAGTTGCACAACGAAGGAAAAGTTTCACGTGCAATTGCTAAACTTTGGCGATTGGAAAATCGACTGTTAACGATATAATAAATAAATTCAGGACTACAGGTACTCTAGAAGATAAATACCGTCCTGGAAGACCTAGGAAACCAACTAATCGTGTCGATAAAGTGATCAACAGAAAGCCTGTCGCAGATGTAAAAAAGAATGCTGTAATCATCGCGCGTGAATTACGAGAAGAAAATTTGGCCGACATTAGCCAAAGTGCTGTTTCACGTAGACTGACAGAAGTGGGACTTTTTGGACGTGTTAAAGTTAAAAACCGCTCATCAGTAAAAAAAATAAGAAGGCCAGATTAGAATTCACGAAAAAAATACCAGAGCTGGACTGTTGAAGATTGAACAAAGTGCTGTTCTCAGACGAAACTAAAATTACGTTGTTTGGAAATGATGGGAGAAGGTACGTTCGACGACCAAAAGGAACTAGAAATGATTCGCGATATCAAACACCAACTGCAAAATACGGTGGAGATAGCAGTGTGCTATGGGGTGAATTCTCTTGGAAAGGTGTCGGTCCAATCTTTAAAATTGAAGGCACTATGAACTCTGCTATGTATAGAGATATTATATTAAAAGAAATGCTGCCTTATGCTCGTTAAAATATGCCACGAGGATGGATTTTTCAGCAAAATAATGATCCAAAACATCAATCTCAGCTCCTTTAGCAGGTTTTTGGACTTGAATCCCATAGAAGATTTATGGCAAGAGTTAAAACTAAGAGTAGGAACTGACCATTGTGCCAATAAAGCTGCTTTGTGGGGAAAAGTTTAAGAGTGGAAAAATATCTCTCAAGATAGAATCATCAAACTTATTGAATCGATGCCTCGCCGATGTGCTGCCATGATAGCTTTGAAGAACATCGCTACCAAGTATTGACAAAAATCTTACATTTATTACAGTTTTCAATTTTTTTCCGGAGTTACTATATTTTTTCTTTGTATATAGTGCGTAATTCGTACTTGGCCGGATAGTTATGAAAAAGCGAAAATTGTTTATTTGTCTATAAATAATTATGAATAGTTGATATGCTTGTGTTTCTATTTTGCATCCTTTAAACGTTACTCCGTCATAAAATGATCTTTCGCCGGACACTTTTGCATGCAACAGTGATCAATGAGCTTGACGCATTTGCTAATCAATCGTCATCGGGCAAAATAGCAAAAATGGCTCCAGGGGGTTTCCAAAATGAGGCTAGTCTGACCACCATGAGTACTTACCTCGAAAAATTCGACGGGAGAGTCACTACGCCCGCACAATATTCCGAAGATGTCGGCTTCTTTAGCTTCACAGGTACACTGATGCGGGTGGAATATCTCGACCTCGAGTCGACGAAGATCAGCAGCGTCAGATGGAAGATTTTCATTTTCAAATCCGACAAATGTCACGGTCCCACAATATTTTGGCTTCGCAGTTGCGAGGTGTATTATATTTTGCGTGGTGTCCAAATCCACGGGTTCTGACAGCTGCGCCGCATTGGGAGAATATACGTTTTCGAGCGACTAAGTTAAGGGGTCTTCTCACTTTAAACGCTAAAAAAAGGCTATTTTCGTGATTTTTTTTAAAAGGTTTATATTTTAGATATTGATAAAAAAGTTGTTAGACTTAATAAATACACTTTCGAAACACTTTCTTTTTTAAATGAATTTATTTACGCGACTATTTATAGACGAAAATGGTAGCTAAAAAAATGTCTTAAAAAAATGGTAAGTCTGCGCTGTTGATGAAATCTCCGAGATGGATTATCCGGAACAAAAAAACAAACGGTTCTAGATTCAGTATGTTAATGGCGATAGCGCATATCATACGATTTTTGATACATGCAAAAATAACAAAATAGCGGACATTTTTCGAAAAAACAACAAAAAACCTGTTTTTTCACCGTTTTTTGCAAAAAAAATAGTAAATATCAAAATTTGAAAAATCCTTGATATGCGCTACAGCTATAGTTGTAAAGAAAAGTTGGAAAGAAAAGAAAAACGTTGTTTCGAGAAAAACGCGATTAAAGTTTGCTTGGGTTACATAAATAGTACATAATTTTTTTAAACGCAATTCGAAAGTGTATTTATTAAGTGTAACAACTTTATATCAATATCTATAATATAAACCAATCAAAAAAATGTGAGAAAATAGCCTTTTTTAGCGTCTAAAGTGAGATAACCCCTTAAGGTTGAAAAAACAGACTGATAGTCGCAACGGGATTGTCACTGGGATCATCCAGTTCATTCAACACTAGGTTGATTTACTGTTCCCATATATATTATTATAGTACTGATCATGTACAAATTCAAATTGTTGATGTTTCGTTTGCTTACGGTTAGAACAGCTATGCCATGGTGATCACCTCCTCCGGGTGCAGGTGTACCTGCATCGGAAGTGCGGACACAAGCAACCAGACGACGAGTGCCTTTGTTTTCTTTATCCTTACCGACGAATACCCATTGTAATTGATTGAATTGGTGACCAAAGTCGGAGACGCAGCGAGCGACGGTAAGAACGTGTTTCTTGCTTATCAACGCACCACCGCAAATGTGCGCACCGTCACGTCTTACTGATACGAAATACGATGCTTGCCAATTATGTATGGACTCACCGACTGACAAACTTTCCCGCCGGGACGCGATCGTTCCTATGACAATACCAATCATATTAATTCTTTTCATTGACTCATCGGTATTTGTGATGTGCGATATTTTGATTGGTTTTAATTTTCATGGGGCTGGGTTGAAATTCCGAACTTTGTATAATCAGAACACTCAAAACTCCGAAAGAATTTTACACGAAAGACCAAAACTCCGAACATCTGAACACCGTCACAATAATTCGGCTATGGAAGTTTTGAAAGTTTCAAAATTTTCAATAATATGACTAATTCTTTCGAGAATTTTTTGAAATTAAAAAATTATTTTACGTCAATTTTGAAAGTTGTCTAGACAGTGTTTTACGTTCTATATAATTTTCAGTCAACTGTGTGACTTTCGCTGGCATGATCTTGACGAAACTTGTAATTTCGGAACATTAGAATTATGAATTTTAAACCGTCAGCACATTCAACCTGGCTTCCCATGTCATGCCAGTGAAAGTCCACACAGTTGACTGTAAATTATGTAGAACGTAAAACATTGTCCGGACAAATTTTAAAATTGACGCAAAATTACTTCGTATTAAAAAAAAATTCTCGAATTAATTCGTCGATTTATTGAAAATTTTGAAACTTTTAAAACTCCCATAACCGAATTATTTTGACGGTGTTCAGATTTTCGGAGTTTTGGTCTTTCGTGTGAAATTCTTTCGGAGTTTTTATCTTTCTGATCACTCAAAGTTTGGAATTTTTAGCTGGCCCCATCTTGAATTTCGGATTTTTAAACAGTCGGATCATTCAAAGTTCGGAAATTCAACCTGGACCCATTTTCATTTAGCATCAACGTTTTTCCTCTTTGACAAAAATGACTTCAGATGTACAGTGCGGGCTCTACTTCTTTAGCAAAACTCACGGTGCGTGGGGTGACAGTGCCCAATCGTAATTGTACCTACCCATTAATTGAAATAGGAGCTAATATAATTAAGCTAATATAATAATCGAATTAATTCGTCGATTTATTGAAAATTTTGAAACTTTTAAAACTCCCATAACCGAATTATTTTGACGGTGTTCAGATTTTCGGAGTTTTGGTCTTTCGTGTGAAATTCTTTCGGAGTTTTTATCTTTCTGATCACTCAAAGTTTGGAATTTTTAGCTGGCCCCATCTTGAATTTCGGATTTTTAAACAGTCGGATCATTCAAAGTTCGGAAATTCAACCTGGACCCATTTTCATTTAGCATCAACGTTTTTCCTCTTTGACAAAAATGACTTCAGATGTACAGTGCGGGCTCTACTTCTTTAGCAAAACTCACGGTGCGTGGGGTGACAGTGCCCAATCGTAATTGTACCTACCCATTAATTGAAATAGGAGCTAATATAATTAAGCTAATATAATAATTTGCCATTTCTAGAGAAGATCACCACCAGAAGATCTACCACGAAAAAAACTGTAAGTGGGATTGTTACTAAAAACAGGCAACTGGAAAGGGAACCGCTGTAACTGGCGGAGAAAATGATTGATTTTTTTCGTAATTAATGGATTAGTTACAGGATTCGATTTTTAAATTCTAATTAGAATTATTTTCACCAAGGTTTTCGGGGCAACCGTTCGAGAAGCGTGAGCGCTTTTTCAACTAGAATTATGTTGCGACACAATAATTGACGATTTATTGTACTGTCTTAACGTCCTTAAGGGAAAGTTCTGCCGCGTTAGGCCAAAAAATGTTCGATTTTTCACCAATTTTTAATGCGAAAAATATTGTATATACCCAGAATCAAGAAAAAAATTGAAAAATAAAAAAAAAAGTGAGCGACCGGAAGGAAGTTCGTTTTTTTTCACAAAAAATTTCGGTTTTTTGCTCACAATTTTTTTATTTTTCTATTTTTCTTCTTGATTCTAGGTCAACTTATGAACAATATTGTACAAAGCAAAACTATGTTTGATTTTTTTTTCTTCAGATCACCTGTCCGGGACTTGGGACTTCCACAAGCGAAGAATGTCATCGCCCGCGCACCGACATACGTGGCTCCTCCCACTGCCACCACCGTGTTTTGTCAAACTTTAAAAAATATTTTGATGTTCAATAATGACCGCTCAGTCAACATACCAAATATCAAAGCTCTATATTTAATACTTTTCGCATAAAAAATTGGTGAAAAATCAAACATTTTTTGGCCCAACAAGGCAGAACCTTCCCTCAATGACAAAAATGCTTGCATGCATACTTGCTGATGCTGAATTATGAATATGAATTGTGCTAGAGTGTCCTCTTGTTTATCGTCGTATCGCGTTAAAGCTGTCAATCGTTCGAAATGATTATGCAGCATTTGTCGAAAAAAAGCCAAACTTATTCAAGACTCTTCTGACGCTAAACACACGAGACTCGAGAAGAAATGTACTTACCCCCAATAGCGAGAAAAACGATCAAAAGAATTATCTTCTTAATGGCCATCTTCCGTGAGGTGCAATCGGACCGGTTTACTTGGAACTTTTGTCGTCAAGAAATTCGATTGTGACAATTTACGTCCCAGATGTCATCACCGATTTAATAGAAAAAAAGTACGGAATATACGTGGAATTAAAAATCGTTTGTTTGCTACGAACCATTGATTTTTGAAAACCCAGTGAAAAAATTAACTAAACAATGTTACGAGCCAAGTCATAATTAAGTATCTCTACCAATTGAGGTTTCCATGTGGGCTAGTGAGGATGATCTATTTTTACAACAAGTAAAGTTTTTACAAGAAGTATGTCAGTAAATAGTAATTAATGAAATATTCCAGTGAATTGTAATTAATACCGGTATAATTTAATTTACGTCCAAAAAATAGGATTTTTATGTACTCTTCCAACTCAGATCAAAATTATAAACGGATAAGTGATGTTTCTCGAATTTTAACTTGAGAATAACGTTACCAACGACTGTTGAGTAAATCAAATACTGTGTTATGTGCCCCGAGACGACGATGTTTCCAACGTACCTGTGCTCGTAGGTTGTCAATAGCTCACACCAGTTTTAACGAATGCCTCGACGTGAAACTTCGCCAATATTAATATAGACCGAACGATACAGGCCACAATGCATTTTATTTAAATTTCCATCTTTCTGCGCTCTATTGTTCACTTTCTTACCCAATTTTCGTGCTCTAAGGATTATTAGCTATCGCGTGCCTCGCCACGTAGTCCGCGCGTTTCTTTGGAACGAAGTCGTCATGAATGCGACTGATAAAAACTTCTCTTTTATAATCAGTTAAAACGCCAACAATCGTTTTTCCTCCGCAACAGGGAAAAAAGAGGCATTCCAGAACATAGTTTATCATTTATAATCTTGAAACATCAGTTGGAATTGAAACATTGCTCAGTTGAAAAAAATAATGTAGTATTTATTAGAGTTGAAATTTAGTTCAAAGTGAAGCTTAAAGTGGGTTCTGATGATTGTCTCCAACATTTTGTTTGAAATATATAAGAATTGGGTGAGCAACGAGACAAGGATTAAAATATTTTCAGGGCGACCCTTCGAGAAGCGTGAGCGATTCTCCAACTAGAGTTATATTTAAACACAATCACTGATGTTTTTTAGCTGTCCTAATGCCCTCGAAAAACCCTCCAATAAGAGCATATACCATTTTTTGGACATTCTGAAATGAAAGTGTATCATATTTATGTGCTTTTTATGTGCTCTACGAATATCCAAGAGCGAAACCGCTAAAACGCAAATTTCTCCCAAAACCACCCCTACAACACCCAAGCTACCCGCCAATACGAGTATTGGTTATTTGTTCGATACCGCAAAATCAAAGCAGTCCACATTTATGTGCTAATTTTGTGCTCCATTTTAAATTTTCGTGCTCTTGTCATTTCGCGGGTAATTAGAAATTAAAAGAGCTCTGTTGGCTTAACATCAAGCTAGCAGTGCACTCAATGATTTTTGCGATATCTAAGAATGAAACTACGTGATATTTTTGTGCCTTTTATGTGCATTACGAATATCGAAGAGCCCACCCCTATTTTCTTTCGCCTGATATAGGCCCTCAAAAAACCCTCCAATATAAGCATATACGATTTTTTGTATATTCTAAAATGAAAATATATCATATTTATGTGCTCTACGAATATCCAAGATTCAAACCGCTTAAAACGAAAATTTCTCCCAAAACCACCCCTACGAGACCAAAGCTACTCGCAAATACGAGTATTTTTAAGCAAATACGCCTATTTTTCGATATCTCAAAATCAAAGTAGTTAACATTTATGTGTTTTTTATGTGCTCTACGAATATCCATGAGCCAAACCGCTAAAACGCAAATTTCTCCTCAAACCACCTCTACAAGACCCAAACTACCCGCTAATACAAGTATTGGATATTTTTTCGATATCGCTAAATCAAAGTAGTCCACATTTATATGCTTTTTATGTGCTCTATTAATATCGGCTGGTATTGGCGTAATATACGAGTATTGGCGGGTAGTTTACGTCTTGTAGAGGTGGTTTTGGAAGAAATTTTCGTTTTAGCGGTTTGGCTCTGGGATATTCGTAGAGCACATAAAAAGCACATAAATGTGGACTACTTTGATTTTGCGATATCGAAAAAATAGCCAATACTTGTATTGGTGGATAGCTTGGGTCTTGAAGGGGAGGTTTTGGGAGAAATGTTCGTTTTAGTGGTTTGGGTCTTGGATATTCGTAGAGCACATAAAAAGCACATAAATGTGGACTGCTTTGATTTTGCGATATCGAAAAAATAACCAACACTCGTATTGGCGGGTAGCTTGGGTCTTGTAGAGGTGGTTTTAGGAGAAAATTGCGTTTTAGCGGTTTGGTTCTTGGATAATCGTAGAGCACATAAAAAGCACATAAATATCACGTAGTTTAATTTTTAGATATAGCAAAAATCATTAAGTGCTCTGCTAGCTTGATGGTAAGCCAACAGAGCACTTTCGTTTTCTAATTACTCGCTAAACGCCAAGAGCACAAACAGTTTAAATGGAGCACAAAACTAGCACATAAAAAGCACATAAATGTGGACTACTTTGATTTTGCGATATCGAAAAATTAGCCAACACTCGTATTTGCGAGTGGCTTGGTTTTTGTAGAGGTGGTTTTGGGAGAAATTCCTGTTTTAGCGGTTTGACTCATGGATATTCGCAGAGCACATAATAAGCACATAAATGTGGACTGCTTTGATTTTGCGATATCGAAAAAAAAGCACAAAAAATGGAGGACAAAATTGGCACACAAAAAGCACATAAATGTGGACTACTTTGATTTTGCGATTTCGAAAAAATAGCAAATACTCGTATTGGCGGGTACCTTGGGTCTTGTAGGGGTGGTTTTGGGAAAAATTTGCGTTTTAGCAGTTTGTCTCTTGGATATTCGTAGAGCACATAAAAAGCACATAAATGTGGACTACTTTAATTTTGCGATATCGAAAAAATAGCCAATTCCCGTATTTGCGGGTAGCTTGAGTCTTGTACGGCTGGTTTTTGGAGAAATTTTCGTATTAGCGGTTCGGCTCTTGGATATTTGCAGAGCACATAAAAAGCACATAAATGTGGACTGCTTTGATTTTGCGATATCGAAAAAATAGCCAATACTCGTATCGGCGGGTAGTTTGGGTCTTGTAGAGGTGGTTTTGGGAGAAATTCTTGTTTTAGCGGTTTGGCTCATGGATATTCGTAGAGCACATAAAAAGCACATAAATGTGGACTGCTTTGATTTTGCGATGTCGAAAAAATATCCAATACTCGTATTGGCTTTTTTGGGTGTTGTAGAGGTGGTTTTGGAAGAAATTTGTAGAGCTTGGGTGTTGTAGAGGTGGTTTTGGAAGAAATTTGCGTTTTAGCAGTTTGGCTCTTGGATATTCGTAGAGCACATAAAAAGCACATAAATGTGGACTGCTTTGATTTTGCGACATCGAAAAAATAACCAATACTCGTATTGGCGGGTAGCTTGAGTCTTGTAGGGGTGGTTTTGGGAGAAATTTGCGTTTTAGCCGTTTGGCTCTTGGATATTCGTAGAGCACATAAAAAGCACATAAATATGATACACTTTCATTTCAGAATATCCAGCAAATGGTATATGCTCTTATTGGAGGGTTTTTTGAGGGTCTATATTGGGCGAAAAAAATAGGGTTTTGGCCGTTCGATATTCACAAAGCACATAAAAAGCACATAAATATCACGTCGTTTCATTCTTAGATATGGCAAAGATCATTAAGTGCTCTGCTAGCTTGATGGCAAGCCAACAGAGCACTTTTGTTTTCTAATTTCCCGCCAAATGACAAGAGCACAAAAAGTTTACATGGAGCACAAAATTAGCACTTAAAAAGCACAAAATTTTGATACCAATTAAATCGACTTTGGGGACTTTGCTCTGCTAGCTTTATGGAGGTCACGTGGTCACACACAGTCCCCAGTGAACGTCGATCGTATCTACGTCGCGTCTACGCATGAACGAGCTTCTGTGACAAAGAGCCACGATAGCGTACAATGTAAGCGATCGTGCCAAATGTACGATCGTTATCTCAAGTATAGATTTGTTAATTATTAGCAAACTACTATTTGAGACGAGTCGTCGATTTTTTAACAGTTATTTTCGAACTATTAACAAGGCTATGTTTAATTCAACTGGTGATTTTTTAATTATTCCCAAATATTCATTTTGTAATAAGAGTACGACTGCTATCTTAAAGAACTACTAGGTCCATATTTAAAATACAGATTCATTAATAGTTAATAAATCCTTATTTGCGTTAAATAGAGAAGTTGTCGCGTCAACTGGGTGACTGTTGGCTCAAATGCGGCCGAGATAGTCGTTTTAAATGAACATCAGATAATTGTTGTGACATGTTCGTTAACATTGAACACAGGATAGTGGCGGTAACTGAACGTTAACAGTCCCAAATCGAAATATATTACTTGTGAATAAATCTCCACTCCTTTGAACTGTATGATCATATCACAATTTCAACTCGTTATTCGATTACCATAAACATCTACTGAAGTAAGAGAAATAAAAGTGATGAATTAAATCATTATTTTCAAAGAAATACTATTGCTACGAAATTTTGTCATGAGAACACGAATATTTCTTAACGACTAACAAATTTTGTAACAGTTAATGAACACTTCAATAAAAGTGCCAACTAAATATATTTATTTACTACACTCAGAAAAACGTTCGGCACCGTCAAAAAAATGGTTTGAATCAACTAAATCCTGCAGTTGCGGGTGGGGAACCATATGAACGATTCAATTGACTGCGAGATTTGGTTGAATTATAAATATATATTTATTTCCGACAACCAAACTTCTTCTTGATCCAATAACGCACAGAGTACTTTCAATTCTAATTCCGGTGTCCTGAAACCAAACTTTATTTCAACATACTGAACGGTTGGGTCGGTTATATCTCCCTCGAAAGCATTTTCAAAATATATAGTTCAACGAAAAACATATACAGTAGAATGAAACATGTGTGCATTGAATGAATTGCAGAGCATATTTCAGTCAATACATAATATTTTTTATAAAAGTTCATGTATAGTCCGTAGCACTGAAGATATATTTTAAAAGAAAACCCCCCAACGCTGCTATAGTCGATCCAACTATATGTTGGTTTGCCCTGAATGACGAAGTAGGTTCTTACAACTGATATTATAACATAGTTGAAGCTGCATACAGTAAGTTCAATCAAAATTGGTTTTACACCAATCAAATAAATGGCAGATAGAGCATCAACTTAATATGAACCAAATAAACATCGAGACACTCTAATAAAATTTCGATGTGAGCAGATGCAACGTATACATTGAATTGGTAGAAAATCAATTGAATATAAATCATCGAAGAAAGTATTCTCCCTATACGATGAATTATGAATACAAATGGAAGACGAGGACAATAAGGCAAATAGATCCGCTAAATTATGAGACAAGATGATTAGTAATTTTTCAATAATGCCTGTTTATTAAAGTACGTATTAAAAATACTGCGATGATACAGAAACAACTTTTATTGATTAATCTACATCGATGTACGGTGTCAATTGTAAGATAATTTACAAAGCGCTGTGAGAAAATTACATAGTTAAACTTAAAAAAAATCTGCGTGTCGAAAAAAAAACAAACGAGAAATCAATTAAAATAATGTGTACAGATAAATAATATTTTTTTCTGATGTATCGAGAATTTATCTGCAGGCCACATAACAGAAACCATCAGATTTTGTGTGTTCTCGAAGTTGAATTGGCGCAAACAAGTCTTTTTGCTTTACGCAACGCCAGATCTCAGACTACAGCGTTGTTGCGACGAACTATTAGCGGCTTAAACCGAGTGTCCACGTGGTTGGATTTACCGAATTTAATCGATATCTGAAATTACGGGAGAACAATGGCTCGTGCCCGCAAAAAAATCTCAATCACGATTCCCTTAGCAATCCTTCAATCCTTATGCACTTGGTGAACACGCAACGTTAAATGAAACTCACCGGCTTCCACTAAATTTACTATCAACACCCGAGAGACGCCGTACAATGTTTTTGTCGAAGGATAGCACGCAGCGTGACAACAATGGCGGACGAAAAGAAATTACGATCTTGCACTTTCCTCGAAATGTCGAAACAAGCGATTGAAGTCCCCAATCTATCGAGATGTCTTCTACTGCGCACATTTTTGTTTTCGATGTAAATCGTCTCACAAAACTTATCACAATGAATATTGTAGTTTTCTACACGCTCACGGGGGAGATGCACGTCAACAGCCAGAAAAGAAGACGGGAACAGCCGGGAGTCGAAAGGGCGATCGTAGCGCTGTTCGTGCATGCATCTGAAACTACACCGATTCGCGATTTCCACTACCCAGTTAATCAAGGGTACCATTAGTACAGCAGACCGCAAATGTGGAGTACGCCGTGCCCTACAGTACCGGTAATGTAGGGGTACTGTAATGTACGGGTACGGGATGCTGTTTTTCCATGATAATTTGGTTGTTTCAACTAAACTGGCTTTGTCACTTGAATCGAATTGTATTTCAAGCGAGTAAAATTAGGTTGCTTCAAGCAAAATTGTTTCAACTAAATATACATAGTTGGTATTACCAAACGTTTTTCTGACTGTATAAAGAAACTGTTTTCTCAATATACGTGGAATTAAAAATAGGTTGTTTGCTATGAACCATCTGTTTGTGACAACCCATTGGAAAAATTAAATTAAAAAAAAATCATCAGCCACGTCAGAACTATAGCTAGCTCCACCAATCGAGGTTTCCATTTGGGCTAGAGAAAAAAATCATGTTTACAACAAGCATCAATGATAAAAGCTACATAAAAAGATAACTAACCACAGTTCATTGGCAAGGAAGTTGCAATGTACCAGTAAATGGTATTTAATGAAATATGACAGTATATTGTAGTTAATATAAGTATAATTTGACTTATGTCCAAAAAATAGCCTCTTGATTTAAATAGACTCAGATGAAATTATAAGCGGAGTACTGACATTCTTTATTTTTAACGTGACAAGAATGTTACCAATGGCTTTTGAGTAAATTGTATACAATTGAACCTGTGTAATTGGCCCTGTGCCCGTAGGTTGACAATAGTGATGCGAAACTAAAAGAATGCTTCTATGCGAAACTTCACCAAGTTAAGGGACAACACCACTCTAAGATTTTGGAAAAATCGTTTTTTTTCTGCGTAAAAAATACTTTGAGGTCATTAAAACAATAAGCAATTGGCCATGTGGCGAAAAAAAATGTAAAGGTTCAATTATCGATTTTGCCGCAGCGCCTCGGACTTCTTTCAGGCGCCTCGTACAACTTTAAACGCGTTTTTCTCGAAACCACTTTTTTATCAAACACGCAGGATGGATTACTCGAACACCTTTGCATGGACCGATTTGAAACTTTGATAGTAGCTTCACCATCACATTCTCTATGAGAGTACGCAGCCGTTTTTTCATTAAATGTAAACTCTTTTTGTAAAAAATGTACTGCTTATTTTTTGGGCATAAAATCGATCTATTTTTCTTTCAAAGGGCGCCATTTTTTCAAAATTTGATAAAAACAATCCCTACGTAGTCCCATAGCAAATAATATATTGATTATAATTTTTTTTTTTCATTTTTCTTCCAGGTCTTTTATTTTACGAGAAAACCGTCCTCCCGTGAAGCTATTCGTACAAAACACGTTTTTCAAGATGGGCTCTGTCGCCGCCATTTACAAGGGGACCTTACAGGCTGTCACTCACGGATTTTAATAAGTCTCAGATATGTTGCAGAGGGACCTACCCTGAGTACCTGAGTAAAGGGATTTTATACAACGCTCTTTAGTTTTTGAGAAAAAACGTTCGAAAGTGTAGCTCGTAGCTACTAGTAGCTACTATACCGGTACGGTTGCACCTTTGTCGAACCAGCGGGCGTGGCTCAGTGGGCAAGGTTCCCGGCTCTGACGCTCGAGGTTCGAGTCCCGTGATGGCGTTTTTTTTCACAAAATATAAATAAATTCGATGAATGATGCAAAACCGTCTAATTATTTATTATCATTTTATTTATTTATGTAATTTTTTTATTTATTTTGTAAATTCTTTACTTTCCATTTTTTAAATTATTGATTGTTTTATTTTTCACGCAGAAAAACAAGAGAGGAAGAAATTATAACATATTTCACAAGAAACTGCAGTTTATTATTTTTCATTACAATTTACAGGTTTTTCTTATTCGCTATCACTGTGGTCGCTTGTTACATGAGAAAAATATTGCGAAATCGATTTTTTAGGTGTCACACTGGTATAGCCCCTTAAATTTGAGTCAGGTTAAACAAAAATTTGATTGCAGGTTCAATTCAGTCCAAAACAGAAGTAAAAAATTGAGTTTCAATTGAAGTTTAAAATTTAGTTAAATACAAAGTGTAAATTTAGTTCAAACTGAAGTTTACAACTTCTTACCAATTGAAATTTGAATTGTCACATCCGGAAGGGACACGAGCACAACATTTTGGTTTCTCTCTTTGTTGCCTACGCCTAGCGCAATAGCACGGGATGAGGGTGAAAAGGGGTAGTACGTGGGAAAGAGTAGAATAAAAGAATTGACGCGATATTTCGGTATTGCGGAATAATTCGACAAGCTCATATAAATTTATCCGACGTTTATTTCAAATGGATAGTCGGATTTGAATGGGGGTTAATAATAATAGAAGAGTAATACAGAGAAATAACAGAATGATGCGGTTCGTTAACATTTGTTGGTGTGCGTAGCTGTGTATATGTTTGCTCGTACAGCCGTGTGCGCTGGCTCATAGAAGTAACAGAGTTGACGCTCGTAAGACGAAGGGCCTTCGCTGGTACCCTGATGCGCCCGCTGGTCAAGTGGTTGGTAACACTTGCACAAGATTTTCGTTCGGCGCGGAGATATCGGTATATATATGTGTACGGTGACAAGCACTTGATGCTCTATGCGAATGCACGGAGTGAGGATCGAAGTTGTATGTAATAACTCGAAGGAAAATACTCGCAATAAGACTGTTGGTACGCTGATCAGAATTAAAACTCGATAAAAGAACTTGGAGACGATGGTCGGGAGATTTAATCTGATCGCACTGGAAACTGTTGGAAGATTGAGACTCGATAGAAGAACTTGATTTGATGGTGGATGACGGGAGACTGACTTCAGGAAGAAAATCTTTCTTGATATGAAAATTAGGAGAGGTTCAATAGTGGGAGAAGGAACCTTAGGGAGGGTGTGGTCTTGGTCATCTAGTTTTTCGGGGATTGGTCCATTGGTCGTTAATATATCGGTTAATTAGCGTGATTGGTCGCGGTATGGTGTGCGAGTAGGGTACACATACGCTAGGCACGTGCGTGGCCTTATTCCAGGGCGTCAGTTCTGACCAATATGCGTATGAAGAAAAGGAGACCTTTGTCCCGTGTTTCGGCGAAGAAGCACATGGGATATATAGTTCGATATCTGAGACCTAAGCATGCGCATGGTTTGTGTTATCTCAATTTGTGGCTATGGTGACTTCTCATATCAAGAAGTTTATATATCGGACTGCGCTGCGAGACCGGATGTCTTATTTTTTAGACAGAGTTATAAATTCGCCGAAGCCATCTGGGCTATGTTATTATTGAATAATGTAGGGTGGAGGCTTCTCTTGGTCACCATGCGGATGTGCCGGCGTAGAGTTGTTGCAGTCTGTTGATCGAGCTCATGGTTGGTTTTTCGTTCGACAGCGCTTCTTGGAATATGCGCCTGAGATCGTGTTCTTGTTGACAGCCAATGGGATAGGAAAAGTCGATGACTGACGGTGCTGCTGTCGTGCATATATCGCTGTGGGTTGAATATGCGAGCGAAACGTACGCACGTTCCTTTTTACGGTGTTACGCGTCTTATTCTTAGATTTATACATGTTTAATAATAAACTTTTAACGGCAAATGAGGATATTGGGAATAACCGAGAGAAGGCACATTCGCTAGGATGTAACAGAATTTAGCTTGAATTTAGTTTCAATGGAATTTAACGTAAAATTTAAGTAAAGTGAACTCTGAAAAGCTACTCCAAGAAAGCAGTGGCACTGAACCGTCAAAGTTGTAAGGAGCATTTGCAATTCCACATCTGACCTGAAGCTATGGCTAAACAGCTAAACTTGGTACATTTGAATACATTACCATTGATGTCGAGGTATCAATTTTTTCTCCTAATCAACCAATGCCCGTCAAAGTTGATTTTGTCTTGATACTCTGCAAATGGTAAAGCCTCGAATCGAGTCATGTCATGGGGGTGTAAAATTTAACTTTACTATATTACTACATTCCATTGCTACATTACCATACTGCAACTCTTATTTGTTTAACTCGTTAAACTAGCCAAACGTGAAAATCTCTGTAAGGCTAACGTAATGGATTTCTTAACCCTCAGGGTACGGACTATAAAAAAGTTACGTTCAGTACGGACATGGGTTAGCCTAACCCGGCGACTTTGATTGGGTGTATGTCGAGCTGTACTTTGTCAATTTGAATAAATTTTTTTTACTATTTTGTGTGAAATTGTCTCAAAAATATGATAGAATTGTCAGATTAATCATTTAACTGATTGAAAAAAAATTATAATGAAAAATGTGAACGGGTCTTGAAATTTTTTTGTAAAAAAACGTTTTTTTTCAAAATGCTGTAACTTTTTGAAAAAAAAAAGATATTAACATTGTATAACTCGCGTTTGAAAGGTAAAAAGTAGTTCTTTCAAATGTCCATAACGGTTTTTTGATTTATTCCAAAAACTATATTTTTTTTGAAAAATGAAAATACGCGTTTTTTCGAGTTAGCGAAAAAACGTTGTTTCGTTGATTTATGATGATAAAGGTTAAAAATAATTACTTTGAGCGTAAAAAAATTGTTTCTCAGATATTGTTGAGTAGTATCATATAAATAAACACCAAAAATAATTGTTAAAGACGAATATTTATTATCAAAAGTTTACAAAAGTCATATTACATAGTATTGCCGCACTCGCAGCACAGTTTCGCTACGTGCTCTTTACACATCGCCTTATGACATCTAAGACACTTATAATACGTTTTTCGGTCAAGGGAACTTGGACATAAGTTACATCTCTTTTGCTTTGAAAGTCTATTGTCGACAAACTCATCGCGAATGTCCATTTCTTCTGGCAACTCACGAGAATCCAAAAACTCTTCAATCGTCTTTCGCAGACCTATCCTCAGAGTAGGTTTTGCCAATCTTTTAATCAAAGTAGGTTTAACTAATTGCAACGCCAGCTCTCGAAGATAATCGAGTCGTTTCAGAGGTGCATTGAATTGATTAAGATTGTATAAAATAAAAGAATTACAAGAAACAAAATTTAATGAGTTATAATTCACTACGAGCAGCAAAGATTTCGATATAAGACGTACGTTCAAGTGATTGAGATCTACTACAATACTTCGCTTACACCATGTACAACGCGTTATTTTGAGGTTAGAATCTACAAAATTAAGTAAAGAGTACGTATTCTTACTTACCTTTTTATTCCTCAGCGGCAAACAGACGAAAATTAAAACTTTATATTTTTGAAAATTTTGGATTTTGTAACGTTGGATACGGACTGGGTGTACCACACCCGAGCACAATGTTCATATGTGTCTAGCTCGGACACAAAGCGGAGACTGACTCTGCCGCTTGGGTCTCTAATAGTGTGTACCTATAAGTTTTTCCCCCCCCTGGTCCGGACCCCCATCGCCGACTTCTCTTCGTATGGCGCTTCTTTCAAATTTCGCTCGGGTTACGGTAACCCAGTCCGTACCCTGAGGGTTAATAAGGCTCATTTAGATATCCTAACTCTTCTTCTAAGGCTTCTTCAGAAATCCTAACTCTCCTTTCAAGGCTTGTTTATAAATCCTAACTCTTCTTCCGAGACTTGTTCAGAAATCCTAACTCTTCTTCCAAGACTTGTTCAGAAATCCTAACTCTTCTTTCAAGGCTTGTGTAGAAATCCTTACTCTTCTTCCAAGGCTCGTTTAGAAATCCTAACTGTTCTTCCAAGGCTTGTTTAGTAATTCAATCCCTTCTTCTAAAGTTTCTCCTAAGGCGTATTTGGAAATGAACTCTTCTGAATCGGGTAAAACATATAACGCGAGTTATGATACACTTTGAATTTCAATTTGGCGAACATGTCACCTACTTATACAAAACCTTTTCACCTACTTATACAACACCGTCCCGGGGACAATCTTATTTTGGCCGAATCTCTGCTTGTAGTTTGGCAACATTGGTCGTACGAGATGCGAAATAAATTCCTCGACATGATTCCTTCAAAAGGTATCACCAGCCGAAGATGTACACGTGACCATGCATTGCATACGAATTTACATCTCTTTATACTTTATATTTTGTTTCCTTGACTAACTTTCGTATTGCAACAATGACCGGTGAGTTTATGTAATATCACGTCGTCCGGGCGTTTCTTTGCAACAAGTTGTCGTGCATACTACCGATAAAGACTCTCATTTATATGCATGCTTGAATACTCAATAATTCACAAACACACATATACACATAGCCATGCGTATATACATTTTTATTTACATATCTAACTATTGGTGCGGCCGGTATTGATTGTGCTTTATGTGCACACGTGTAAATATATACAAACTTTGAAACATGCATTGTATACGGCTCAAACAAATTAGCGGATGAAAACTTTTTCAAAAATTTGTAGCCGTTTTTCATTAAGCTGAGATTCAGCGAGAAATGATCGTTGGACGACGAAAAGAATAATTTTGAAGCTCCAAGGTTTACTCGATAATTTTTTTTGACGACACAGTTGATATATATTTATTTGTGTAAGAAGGATATAATAAAAGGCCATTTGAAGAATATTCTGTAAAATTTTCATTAATAATTATGCAGAAATGAGCCATTGACAGCACATCTTTGCAAACACCTAAAAAAAAATTGCGGTGAATTGCATAACTTATCACTGGATCATCCGAGAAGATTGTATTAGTTAATAAGTTTCTTGAGGTAACGCTGTCGAGTTTTTTTAATCATGTGAATTCATTTTACAATAATAAAGGTTCCAATTTTTCAAATGAACAATCGCTATTTTGTGTTCTAAGTGTGACTAAAAATTGAAAACAAAAAAAAATAAAAATAAAATCTCGACAGCGTTACCTCAAGAAACTTATTAACTAATACAATCTTCTTGGATATTTTTTTCGGATGACCCAGTGATGAGTTATGCAGTTCACCGCAATGTAACTATTTTTTGTGGCGTTTGAGAAGATTTGCTGTCACTGGCTCATTTCTGCACAATTATTCACGACAATTTCACAGAATATTCGTCAAATGCCCTTTTATTTTATACTAATTATATAAATAGATATATATAAACAGTGTCGGCAACAAAAAACATCGAAAATATGCTTTTTTTATAGCAAATTAACCTTACCCCCTTAATGATTCTGCGCTTTTCAACACAACGTATTTATGTTATACGATGATTCAATTTTTTCATATATAGTAGACGATATGTCACACATTAATGAAAAATAAATATATCCGACATGCACTGTTCTTTGAAATGAAATCATATATATTCTTTCTAATGAAAGGAACATATATGAGGAATATTGACAACAATATTATTTCCAATCATTTCATGATATTAATTTCTTGTAAATGCATATGATTTTTTCAGCGGTATTTTTGATGATTAAAAAGTTGATTATGAAATTTAGACTGCACAATGGTTTTTAAGAATAAATCAAGAGCCACAAAAAATGAAATTCAGAACAAAATTAAACATCCTCTTGAAGAACATAATCCTATATTCAACGGCAACGAAAAACTGTCCAACTGTACGAGGCCACCAGTTTTTCTTTCACAAGATTATTATATGAGTTTTCAGTTCTCTTAGTATTGCTTGTCGTTATTCTCAAGTACTCAAAAATGACCCTTTTTTCCGCGAATTATGGAAGAATTAAAAATATTAGGGCATTATTGAAGAATAAAGTTATAACAAAATGCCGCTCGTGAAATTTCCATTCAAAATCAGTCGATAAACTAGAGAGCTGACAGAGCGGGTAGTCGGTACATGTGAAAACATTTTGCTTGTATATTTCTCGTTCACGGGTATGGGTGATTCGAAAAAAGTACAGCCGCTAGGAAATGTAAGTTGAGGACGCTACGTTGTGTAGAGAGGACACGGTGGCGAGTTGATACGGTAGCGAATTTTCCGGCCCGAATTTGAAGAGTAGGGATACGTGAGCGTCGGGGAAATATCGAGCTGCTACGGTAGCGACTTGGCTCTGTGTAGAGTTGCCCGCTTTGGAGAGTTGAACGGTGGAGAGTTGAACAGGCGAGTTAACACGGTGGCGAGTTGCCCCGTGCAGAGTTCACACCCTGCCATACTTCTCAAGGGAAAATACAGTTTTTTTTCTTTCTTATTTTTAATATAATTTTTTTCATCAAATATTAAGTAACCTGCGACGAAAATGATTTTGGACAGGACAAAAACGTCTCAGCTTCAAGGATTGAGAGTTAATTTTTTGCGGAATTTTTGTTTCAGAAACCTCTAGATTGATGCGTCCTTTTTAATTTGATTCGTTGGAGAGCTCTGTACGATGATTGGTCGCCGAGTTATCGGCTGTAAATGCAGGACCGAAACTTTTGACTTTAACGACTGATTACCGATAAAAGTTAAGCTCCGATAGAAATGGGAGTGGAAAAATGACTCTTTAGCGCACGAATTCACATGACATAGCGTTGTGCTCAATCCATTTTAGTGAAGAATAAATAAAATGTAGACCAGCGGTATTCGTAGTTGTCACCCCAACCAATGATATTCTATGCAACATCGTTTGATTGTCTGAAATTGTTCAATGCCGTCAATCTCCAGTCCATATTCATGCTGAGAAAGCCCAGTGAGCGGAGGTAAGAACGTGTTTCTCGGCTATCAACAAGACACGGCGTATGAGTTGATATTTTATTCCCACCGATGTAAAATACGGTGCGCGCTTATTCGAAATCACACGAAATCTGTGGCACTGACTTCCGCAGTGACTGCCGTTCTCCATCTTTTTTTTCTGTTTGGTATGTCATGATCTTGGAATATTGGTATATCATTATTACTGAATCAGGAAAATCGACTTTCTTCTTATTCGACCGTGGTCTGATTCGCTATTCGAGCAGCTTGATTACTGATCTAAGGGAATCGACTTTCTCCTTATTCGACCGTGGTCTGGTTCGAAAATCGACTCATAACCCCGTGCAGTAATTTCGTGGATCTAATCCTATGTTCGGGTGGGGCCAAAATGTCAAGAGACCAAATATAGAAGGAAAAAGATTTCAAAACGACAGAATCATGAACTCTCAAAATAACGAAGGTTAAGGGGCTATACCAGTGTGACACTTTCGAAAAATCGATTTTTTTTGCCTTTTTCGGCAGTTAATACTTTCAAGACTATCCTGTAAAAATTTCAAGGCCGTATATCTAATAATTTTATCTTGCAAAAATGGATAGTTCAATCTTTAAACGCGTTTTTCTCGAAATGAGATGTTTCAACTTTGCTGACATTGTAACTCAGAGAGCAATTATCCGATTGTCTTGAAATTTGAACTGAGTACTCTTGAATATATTTATTGTACAATGACGTAGGATATTTTCGATGGGATGGAAATTGACGATTTGGCATTAAAAAAACGACCATTTTATACGCAAGAAAACAGACTTTTTTATTACGACGCCATTTTGTTAGATTTCAATATTTTTCGATAATCCTACGTCATTGTGCAGGAAATACCTTCCAGTTCAACGACATTTTTTCGGTTTCAGCTACTTAATCGGCCGGAATCATGTCAGCAGTGGAGGAACTTTTTTTGGCACCTCCGAAGGCAGCGCATGAGTCGCTTGGATCACAATATTTTTCAATGAAAAAATTATGTAATATAGCTCAAATATAGCCAAATATATTCGTAATTTTCCGAAATATTTAATTGAGTACTTTTATTCCAAAAAATTCCCGAAAACCACCCAAATTTTAAGCGCTCGCACTGGTATAGCCCCTTAAATTATTCGAAATGTTATCATTTGACCGATGACGAAATCAAATAACTATTACACCAAAGGATTCTTTATCCGAGAACATTTATTCAGATAGTCTGCAGTTTGAGTCATACAAATACAGATTCGAACAATCTACAACATTCATATCTCCGAAATAGAAAAAAGTGAGTATCTAATATTCGTAGAACCACCTATAGCAAAAAGCCATATATCGAGACTACAACCTTCGAATGTGTAGATCTTAGGAACGCAAATGAAACTTAGAATCCGAATCCGAAATGGCGAATATCCAAATGGTGAGCATGGCATGGCTGCCTGACACGACTGACCACTAACGCCATCTGCCATCTTCATTCCGAAGCGCAAGTAGTATTGCTCGATCCCAAGTTTTCGCAATTCGGACCGTTCGCCATTTTGGCCCATCGCTATTTTAATCGATCGACTTTTTGGTCCTTCGCTTTGATGAATTCAAAATTGTAAACTGTCGTTATATAGACAATCCGGCGATTTGACGCCTCGAATTGTTGTGTGTATGTACACAGGCGAATCGATATTACATCTCTCATTATTTTATTAACTCTGATATTTGTTTTCGCTACAAATCAATTTCGAGGTTTTTGTATTCACAATTTTGATGAACTATTTTACAGAGTATGATACGATCGATCTATCCATCTGTATTGGAACGTTCGTCATTACTAAATACGAAATTTCGGTGCTTCTGATTAATGATCGTTCGAATTTCCGATCCTCACCCCTGTGTTCCTCTAGATATCGTTTCTTCAGTCAGAAAATAGTGTAGCATGAGATCATGAAACTCGAGGACGATTGAGGATCAATACGAAGATATTGCCATAATAGTTATTTTTTGTTGTTACAAATAAAAGAAATTTGATTCCTTTTTTGGTACAAATTAGCTTAAAGGTTTTCTTTTAATGATAAATCCATTGTGCAACAAATGGAAGAATACTAAACGTATGTTTGTGTTTCATCATTACAGATCAATCATAATCTCTTCGATAATTTTCTCAGCGTGTTCGTAGACGTTCGTGTAGATGTCGTAGACTGAATCTGCACTTTGAACAGAAGCTATTCCGATGAGTGTCCCATCTTGAAAAAGCGGCGCGCCGCCATTGCCCTGCCATGAAAACAATATAAATCAAATTTTAGAAGCATGTGCATCCCGAACGGGTTCCCTACAAGTCGTGGAAATCGAGACTCGAACAACTATTTCGACATCATAATAATGGCATGGATCCAATGCAAAAGAGACGAAATCGAAAAGTAGTACAGAACGAAAGTCCACGAGAGAACGGATTTTTTTCGTAACCTAAATGCAATTTCAGAGCAAAGTGTGTTCCAAATAATAGATAATTTTTCTAGAATCTAGAATAATGATAGTAAAAAAAACTGCACGTTGTTCAATTGCTCGAAATAAAATTGATTATTGTTATCTGTAAGACACTCGATCTTGATTATCGAGAAGTAAGATGATGAGATCGTCGCATCGTCTTCTGGATTATACTCGCGCTTACCGACTGTATTCAAACCGGTAGACAGATTTGGCAGATACTAGCCCAGTCGGAATTCACAAAAAAACCATCTGCAATTGCAATTATTAAATACCCGTATTTTCTTTTTCTAATCGTTAGAGGGGGTCACCGGTAGTCTAAGTCTAGATTTTTTACCGCATTCGCTAGGAGCTTCAGCCACCATCTTAAATTTAAGAGGAATTTGTTTTTGTCAAATAACTCGCCCACCTGTAACTTTTCACTAAAAATGATTAGAATTATACTTGTAGAAAATTTAATTCTCTACAACTTTTGTTATAACAATTTCTTGTCTACGATCGATATTTTCCGACTTAAACCTGAAAAAGGTATCAAAACTAACCTATTGCATTATTTCGTTTATTTTCTACTTTAGCGCATAAACAAATGTGAACAACCTTGTAGGGAATAAAACTTTCTACAACTTTGATCATTACCTTTTTTTCGGAGGGTACATATTTGCGTTCTTACGCCTACGGTAAAGGAAAAGAGAGGTGTAAAAGAATTATTTTACAAACGATCAGACAACTGCATATTTTTCTGTAGCATAAAACGCGAATTATCTTTATTAAAGAAAAAAAAGATTCAAAACGCCGCCGGTGCTTCTTTTGTTGATCCGTTAGAAGTCCCGTTAGTTTTGCTATAGCCGTAGGAACTAAAATATTGATCCTAGGGGGAAAAAGGTAAGAACCAAAGTCGTAAAGAATTTTATTCCCTACAAGTTTATTCATTTGTGTTGGTGCGCTGAAGTTGAAAATAAACGAATTAAGGCGCTCCTCTAGTTTCTCGGGTCGAAAAAATCGTTTTTTTTTTCATAAATCACATCTACAACATGTGTAGAAAATGTGTGCCAAAGGATTTTTCGATATTCGAAGTGGTTCACAAGTTACGGCTCTGGAACGGAGCAGGTATACGGAGCAGGTATACTCTTAAACGCGTTTTTCTCGAAACACTATTTTTCGAAACGGTGACCACGATATTTCAGAAACTACTGGACCGATCTTGTTCAAATTTATACAGCATCTTTAATATGTTATAAGCCAGCGATTGAACTAGGATTATCATGATTGCTTCGATAGTTTTTTTTGTACGAGCGAAAAACTTATGAAAAAATGAGTAAAAAATAGAATGTAATTTTTAAAAGTGTATAAAGAAGTCAATTTTTGTCATTTAGAATTCACTCTAGTTCAATCGCTAGTCTTAAATATGAAGATTAAAATGCCGTTTGGTTTTTTTATTTCAGATAAGCAGAACAGCCGCAATCTTGGTCACCGTCAAGCACCTCTTTTACTTGATGTCTTCCTGTCGGCCACTATAACGTTTATTCTATTATATATTTTGACTTCAAAAAATTTGTAAAGCTTATTTAAATGTTAATAAAGATTATGCAAAAACAATGAGATTGATTATTTCGATGCTTTGCCCGTAAAAAATTATTGAAAAAGCCGTAAAAAAACAGCCGAGAAACTAGAGGAACGCGTTAAGAACAAAATTTGATTTCACTCCCTTTTCGGGTTCAAGTAGAAAAATATCGATAATAAACCAAAAAGTGTTATGACCAAAGTTGTAGAGAATTAAATTTTCGACGAGTTTAGTAATAGCCATTTTTAGTCAACAGTTGAAAATGGGCGAGTTATTCGACAAAAACGAATTCCCATCAAATTGAAGATCCTGCTGAAGCTCCTCCAGAATGCGGTTGAAAATTTGGATTTAGACTGTCAGTGACCCCTCTCAACGATTAGAAAGAGAAAACACTGTATTCAATCATTGCAATTCCAAACGTACATCCCGACTGGATCATACCCAATACCTTTGATCTGTCTTGAAAAAGATTTTACGGATTCAAGCGCTTCGGTAAAAACATCCCGAGCAAAGCCGCGGACAGCTCTAGGTGGTGGTATGGGTTATCTGACGTGGGTACTTGCCTCGCCACGTCCGTGTAAAACATCGTGCAGTCCACACAGCATCCCATGAACTGGGAGTCCCTTCACTTTATTTTCCGGGTGATAACAGTCTGCGGATGGCGCTATCATGGCGTTGAATCGGTGGAGAACAGCGCTCTGATATGGAAATCCAATGAATACCGCGTTCGCTTGATAGTTTGGCTGCTTATTTGGCCACTTTATCTCATATTGCATGGTATCGTAGTCGACGGCTTCTCGCAGCTGTGACGTATTAGAAAAAAATTAATGAAGTTTTTAGGCGGCCATGTTTAGATTTCTGTGGCGACTTTGGGGCCGTCCATCAATCACGTGAGGCTCAAATAGGGGGAAGAGGGTTTGGATAACATCACATCAAATAGGGGGGGGGGGGGGGGGGGTTGCGACATACCACGTGTATTTTTTGTGTAACTGCGCGAACCTGAGCGCATCCCCTGTGAGCTATTGAACAGGCAAGTTGTGCCCAGGCGGCTGGCGCCTTTTGGAATTTTTGCTAGGCATAATGACCGCATTTTTAGTGTCGTACTCTGCCACTCGCAGCGCTAGTTATACTCTTACAACCTGATGCGTGCGCAGGGGCTATCTATATACACGGTCGCTATGTACGCCGTGCGGGCCTCGCGCCTGCGCAATAAGAATATTGTAAGATAACTGCTAGCGCCATGGGGAGACGTAGAACTAAAAAAAGCGGACAAAAGCGCAGCATTTGTATACACAGTAGGAGATAGAAAGTTTCAAGCCCCTGGTTGTGCCTAAAAAGTAACCTAAACAACAGTTTTTAATTCTATTTAATTTCGACTGGCCACCTACTTAAAGTGAAGTGCCTACATCTGATCCACAAAAGGCTTGTCCACTTGTTACTGTAGAAAACACCCAAATGAACCCATGGTCCTAGGACAATGTCATTTAAATATAATGACAACATATATTATTTCGTTTTTGACAATCAAATACCTTACTCCCTATCGCTTGTGTCTGACAGTTCTTAACCAAAAAAAATACACGTGATGTGCGGGGGGGGGGGGCTGGGAACCTCTCCACATATCAACACGGGGAGGGGGGCTCAAAAGTGGCCTAAAAAACTTCACGTGATTAATGGACGCCCCCTTTGATATACTACAAGCAACGGGATTGCATCCACAGAGTTCATTTAACCGTAGACTGGTCTACCGTTCCGATGTAGAATTACTGATCACGGACCACTTCGAATTCTTGAGGGAGACTACGAGGCTAGAGCCCGAAAAAAGGTAAATTTTGACAATTTTTTATGGATACTCCGTCGATATGGAAAAATAAATTTCATTAGATTTTGTAACGAAATGGCGGCGCTGAAGCTAAATGAAGCGAATCACCTTTGTCTGATAGTGTCCTACGGCTGGCAACATTACATTGCCAAATCTTCACCGATTGACCTGACATTTTTTTACGAATTTCACAAGAACATTTTACATCGAGGTACTTTGAGGATTTTTCATAGGGTTGATAAATTTTTCCGAAAAAATCATTTTCGTTAATTATTTGTGCCGAAAAGCACTTTTTTCAAATATGTGCCTTTTTATCAAATATTGATAAGTTTCGATTTGCCTACGTACTTCGGAGGCGAATCTTATCTGGAACTCAAACTGTTCTGGAACGAAATTCCAGGTAAAAAAATTGGAAGAGAACTCTTGCCGATAGCTGGAACCTTTCAGACGAAGGTGACTCGCTTCATCCAGCCACCATTTTCGTACAAAATCTTGTGAACACATTTGTAAAGACACTTGAAGATAAGTGGAATAAAGAGCCTTTCAACGAATTTTTTTTCTATCGACTGAGTATCCGTAAAAAAATTTGGTATTCCCTTTTCTCCCGGGCTCTAGGCTCCAATCTCCCTTGAGGCGGAATCCTAAATTAGAACTTTAACGTGCTATAAGAATTATTTAAAAGTACCTTTTCAACGACTCTTTAAATTTACTTAGAAGAGACTTTCATACTGAAGAAAAGAAACTTTGGTTTAATTCAATAGGTCGTTTAGTTTTTTCGCTACAACGCGCGCCAATTTGGAAAAATCGTGAAAATGAAAACAGGATAAAACGCGCTTCGAAGTTTCCAATAGGAGGAAATATCAATATCAAATATCAATGCTTCTTTGATTTGGGCCTTGTATCTTCTAAAATATATTTACAATTGGCCTCTGTAACTTTGTAAATATATTCTTGGATATTTTATCTATCGATTTCAGCAATTTGAAGAAAAAAAAAACGATTTTTCGGACCTTCTAATTCAGGCTGCCGCCTTAAGGCACCACACCACGGTATCGAAATTCCCCTACGTGACGCTGTAAACCTATGAGTCTAGTTTCTAAATGTATTTTCATTTTATTTTTCAAATGAACCGTATATCTTAATCGCTGTCAACCGCCGAGCAGCATTTTCGTCGCAGTGTCCTCTTGGAAGCGGCGTACTCCGCAAACTATACTTTAGATTCGAGTACAAAAATTTGTATACGGTCTTCTATATGTATATATTGACTCTGACTATTAATAAAACAAATTCCATTCATCGTTTGCTTGAAAATAATTACGAAAAATACACCCTCGTACCGCGCACGAACCGTGGTGTGGTGCCTTAAATTCAAGTCATAGAGTACGCAAAATATTTTTCGTTTTCTTACGTATATAACGGCTAGGTCGGGCTGCTGTTTTTCCCTGAATCCCGTAATAACCGGTTTGTGGATACGTATTTGTACAATCTCGTGACAATTGCCGCCGGAATTCTTTTGATCCGCGCCGCTTACTACCGTCACGTTGTTAAAGTCGATGTCGCTTGTCAGCAAGCAGTGAGCGGCGGTAAGAACGCGTTTCGGAGTTATTAACGTACCAACGCATACGTGCTCAGATCCGTGTCTTATTGACACGAAATATGGTGCCTCCTGGATTGATATAGGTTCTCCATCCGTGAAACGTCTCACACGGGCAGTGATGTTTTCTACGACAATAGCGATCATACCCTTCGTTCATTAGTTCGTACTTTTTAAAGGGCGTTTTTTAATTTGTTTCAATACGAATTCATCATTGACGATTTTTTCCCCGTCGAGTAAAAAATTATGCACTGCTTTAAGGGGGAAGGAATAACTTATCATCCCAATCTCTAAGACGAAATGGAAACTATTAAAATTCGATCTGTTTTTTTTTTACTTCAAGGTTATGCACACCCCTTAATGATTGTACAGAGCGGGCTCGATTTCTTTTTCAAACCTCCGGGTGCTTGATGATGACCGTTTATTTGTACCTACTCAACAATTACAATGAACCGTCATTCAAGAGAAGATCAATACTCTACTGCCAAACATGTGTAAGTGGGAACGTTATCACGAAAACAGCGAACTCAAGAAAGAATTATTCAAACAATGGCTTGAATATAACAAAAATTATGGAAAATACATGTCTTTTTCGATTACAATTATTGTCTTCAAGGTGTTGATCGAAGATATCCGTATTTGGTGGACAACGAAACGAGTATTCATACGGACTAAGGATCATTCCTATTTTTGTCACTTTTTACAAATAATCATGCAATAATGACTTGATTATACCATTTTATCGCAAATTAATATTCCATTGTAGCTCATGTCTGTAGGCCCTTGCGTTCATTTCGGTTTGTTTAGGTTGACGACCCGTTGACGAGACGAAAACGTCATGCTGAATGGGAATGTACCAACCAAAGAGCCGATGAATGTGTATGTACTTACCGCAAATAGCGAGAAGAACGATCAACTGGATGATCTTCGTAATAGCCATTTTCCGTAAGATGCAATCGGAGCCGAGACAGTCACTTGGAACTTGTGTCGTTAAGAAATTCTATTGTCACATTTACGTTCCCGCAGTCATCACCAATTTGATAGAAAAGAAGTAAAGTATGAAATGTACGGCGAATTAAAAATAGTTTGTGTGCTACGAATCATGGGCTTGTAACAACTCATCGAACAAGTGAGGTAAAAAAATGTCACGATCCAAGTCATAGTTAACTAGTCATATCAATCGAGTTTTCCATATGGGCCACAGAGAACACTCCACGTTTACAACAAGCACCGATGGTGAAAGCTGATTGAAATATAACTAACGATAGTTCATTGGCAATGCAATTGAAATATGTCAGTAAATGGTAGTTGATACATATATACTTTGACTTATGTCCAAAAAATAGACTTTTGATGTAAACTCTTCCAATTCAGATCAAATAATACTAGATCAACGATTCACTGATTCTACCAAAAGGAACTTTGATATTGGTCGGAGAGAAAAATCCTTTGATCTTGGTGAGGAAAAAAGAGAAAAAATACCTGACATAAGTGTATCAGGATTATTCGGCTAGAGAATTGTTCTTAATATAAGCATTCGTATAAGTATAATTATTATTGAACATAAGTATAATTATACTTATGTTCAAAATATTTCGACTCATAATGCAAACTCTTCCAACTTTAAGGCCTTAGGCCACAGTAACGGGTATAAAATCATGTGCGAATTTAACAACTTTTTTCGGGTGAAAAGGTGATTCACTCATAAAATTAATTATACATCTATTTAGTATGAATATCAAGCTGTTAGAATATATATATGTATATATATATATATATATATATATATATATATATATATATATATATATATATATAATATATATATATATATATATATATATATATATATACACATATTTTTGATGTACAAAATGGCCGACTACTCGAAACTTCTCGAAACAGCTTTTTTCAAATTGGCGTGACAAATAACTTCTGCAATTTTCACTCAATTTGCTTCAAATTCAAAAGTCATGTTCCTAATTGCATTTCGCAGAGAAGTACGTACGAAATTTTTAATTAATCGAAAACTTTCAATTTTATGAGCAGTTATATCGAAATTTTTCACCGAAAATTTATTTCTTAAGTTCAAACACCTACAACTTTTGAATAAAACAATATTTTCTAAATTCCGTACGTACTTCTCTAGGTATTCTAATGTAGATTGACGAGAATTTTTTGTTCTAGGTAAAAAATTGTGGATGCTAAATGTCACGCCGCGGAGCGGCTAAAAAAAGAAAATATTAGTAGTCGGCCAGTTTGTATATCGATAAAAAAATTTAACTGCTTGATATTCATACTGAACAGATGTGTAATTAATTTTATGAGTGAATCACTTTTTCATACGAGTTTTTCTTTAATTCGCGCACAATTTTATACCCGTTACTGTGGCGTAAGGCCTTTAACGAAAAACGGAACCGGTGTATACAATAACATTTTTTCATTTTTTTTTTTTTTTTGAAAGAATATTACGTACGACTTTTGAGTAGATTATATCGGTTGAGAGCACTGGTTGTTCGACAAGTGAGATGAAATGACTGCCTCTGCGTGAAACTTTACCAAGATTTACAATGGGCAAAGCAATATGCGGTGCATTACAAACTCTATCTTTTTCCGCTTTATTGTTCACTTGCTTAAGTAATTTTTGCGCTCCAAGAATGGTCAGCTAATTCCTGTGAAGTCACGTAGCCCGCGCATGCCTTCGAAAGTAGTTGCATTTAATACGACGGATAAATACATTTATTTTTAGACACACAAACCAACAGCAAAGACTTCTATTGCGTTGCAACAAAAAAAAAATAAGCGACGTTCTTGAAATATCGTTCTCTTTTTTAGCTATGACAAATATATCAAAGGACGGTATAAAATTCGTGTTTCCGTAAAGTGAACTTTAAAAAACTAACCCAAGAAATACGGCACCATCCACCATCAAACACGAGCATTGATCATTTTTTAGCTGCCCCAATCTTTGTAATTGCAAACGCGAAGTTTTTATCACTCCAGGCTACTACGAATTGGCTGGAGTTTTTACTTTTGCATGAAACCTTCCATAAGGATGTTAACAACAAAGACAATGAACGAACTTTTAACTACTTGGCCTAGGTCTTTTACGTTTTTGCAATAAAAAAAGATTTTAATAGATTTCCAAAATTGGTAAGTTTTTCATTCAAAATTTTAACCCCCACATTTCGGGCAGGGTCGCGAGGATGATCATGCAAGTGAGTATGATTAAATAGAAACGAACCACAGTGAATATAACTAGAAATTAACCGAATAAAATAAAATTTGCAGTGAATTGTTAATATTTTATTTTTTTGTGTTGCCTCGTACCTTTTACCTTTACCCCACTAATTGTCACTTCACCATTACCAGGTGCATGATGAGCCATCCCACTCAAAGTGCTGCACACAGCCACTAATGGTATATTCCAGGATTGTAAATGATGCATTACTTTTTGTAATGCATTAGGGTTTTCATTACTCATTACTTTACATTTTGTAATGAAAAAAATTCATTACCCATTACATTACGTTCAGTAATGTAACACATTTCTATTACTCATTACATTACATTTTGTAACGCAAACAATTGACATTAGTCGTTACATTGGATTTTGTAATGTAAAACATTTTCATTACTCATTGAATTAAATCTTGTAATGTTTAAACATTTAATTACGCATTACATTGGAATTTGTAATGTAAAATATTCCATTCCTCATTACATTACTTTTTGTAATGTGAAATATTTTCATTACCCATTACAATGTAATGGCTGATAAAATATTTTTACATCACAAAAAATAAGGTTATGAGAAATGGAATTTTTTCACATTACTAATGCAATGCAATGTAAAAAAATCTCCATTGCTCGTTACAATGCGATGAGGATTATTATTCGTTTCCCCTTAGGGGCAGCGGTTTTTGCACTAGGTCGATCTGACCCGATGGGAAACGAATAATAATCCACATTACCTTGTAATGAGTAATGGAGATTTTTTACATTATATTACTAATGTGAACAAATTCCATTACTCATTACAATGTAATGTGTAATGAATGATTTTGTCATAACACATTGCATTGCATTTTGTAATGAAAATGTTTCACATTACAAAATGTAATGTAATGAGTAATGGCGTTTTTTTACATTACTGAATATATTGTAATGGGTAATAAATATTTTTTTACCCAGTAAAAAAGTAATGAATAATGTATTACTTTTTCATTAGAAATTTCGCAACCCTGGTCTATTCATTGAAGTATTAGCCCGGGCTAACACTGCGCTACTCATGATGAGAGGGCACCAACCGCGCATCCACTACTATCAATGCGTCGAATGTCAATAACAATTGAGCAACGTAGAGTCAATTTAAAATTGAATTTTCACCAGATCGCTAAAATTTGAAAAAAATTGTCGCGACGAAAAAATTCAGCGCAGAATTGTGGAATGCCAAAAGATGAGGGAAGTGTAACGAAAAAAAGTCGTGGTTTAGTACACGAAAAGTGGTCACTCTGGGGAACGTGGTCAACCGATGTTTCCATTAAATGTTTCGATCGTACAAGAGACACCGTGTCGTTTCGAAATACTCTTTTTCGCTATCCACTTTTACCACCTTTTTAACGCGCTATGTGTAACAGTCGAAAACAGCTCAATTTTGGGTTTGTTTGTTGGAAAATCGTGATGATAAATTTCTACAAAAGTGAAGTATTTGAGAAAGTATTATCTGAAGAAGACTATCTTTTTTGGGTAAAAATATTTAATTATAATCGATTTGCATACGATGTCCGGGAAGCACCTATCGAAAACGTTTTTTGCACTGAGCAATGTCCTTCTGAACCAGGTTATCTATTATAAAAAAATCAAACAGATTTCGTTACTATATTAATTTATCCTATGATTAATCGACGGAATTCCTGAAATATCAAATTTAAACAAATAGCCCGAAGTGAGCACGAATGGTGTTCGAAGTGAGTCTTGATTTTTACGAAAAAAATGGGAATTTTTCGTTCAACAAATCGAAAGTATATATCGGGGAAAAAAATCCTTCGATTAAATACTCTATTTTTATGTCTAGAAAAAGTCCTAAAAATTTCAGACACATCGATGTAGTCGTTTTTGAGATATTCTGTTTACCGATTTTGCAAACGTTCTTTCGAGAAAAAAGCGTTTGAAGTTTCGAACAACGCTTCGAGCGTTCCGATGGGCGTCACCGTAACAGCCAATATATCTTTCAATTTTTATCCGATCACAGAAATTTCCAGGAAACATTTATAAGATGATATACTGTCGAAAAATATTGATTTGGCAAAAAAGTGATTTTTGACTTTTACTACTAGACATAACCGCTCAATAAGCTCAGTGAAAACGCGTGAGGGTCGGTGAAACCGACAGGGGCGTCTGGATGTCCGATGTGATATTTCTCTCTCTCTCTCTCTCTCTCTCTCTCTCTCTCTCTCTCTCTCTCTCTCTCTCTCTTTCTTTCTTTCTCTCTCATCCTCTTTCTTGCATTTATGTAATTTCGGATGATTTTGGTAGAGTGTTGAATACTATAAGATTTTGTGAAATTTTATTAAACTTTGTATGATTTTATTTGATTTTGCATGATATATATATATATATATATATATATATATATATATATATATATATATATATATATATATATAATGGGTCAAAAAAAATAATGGAAGGTAAGAAATATGTGTGTGTATGTTTTTTATCCATATATATTTCTTATCTTCCATTATAAATTTTTATTTTGCATTACTCTTCGTCAAGAAAGGAGAGCACTAAAATATGTGATGCGTCAAGTTTGGCCAAAAGTGGGATAACTAGGGCATTATAAAACTATCAATCAATCTCCCTCCCCCTCTCTCTTTCTCCCTCTCCCAGTCCCCCCGTCGCTGCTCAGCAATTCCGTTCGCAAAGATCCTCCATCCATGAAAATGATAATACGAAGGCAAATCGTGTAACTCAACTAGCAAAAGCATAAAAGCTCGCGAGTAGTCCTGGAACAAACCTCAACAGCGGCAAAGTATCCCTCTACCTGCAGGTATTTACACGTGTAGGTGTGTGTGCTCAATGCATGTACTCCCCGAGGAGAAAAAGCTCGCCGTTATGTGCTTTGATCATAAGGATCCTTAACGAAGTGCAAATATTACGAGAATGTGAGGTCCGCAGGGGGTACATGCGGAAAGTACCTTTTCGTGCACCCTCTGCCCTCATCAGCAACCCATCATAACGACGCGTATTTTCGTAAAACGATGACTCCGGTTCATGCGCGCGTTTGCAAGCTTTTTTTCCCACAAACTCGTTACTTTGCGGTTACTGAGTGTCATTAGACTCGCATCGCCATAACTGTATATGAACGGTTGATAGTAATATTGTTGTTTGAGGAGATATTCGTTGCGGCCCAAAGGCTCGTTCAGAGGGAATTTTATTTTTAGTGGGGCTCTCCGTCTGACTTTCCTGGTGGCTGCTTCAATCTCCAAATGATACTATCTCCCTTAAGGACAATAAGTTTTTTCGTTCAGTAGAATAAACACATTCATAGGGTCGATAAAATAATTCAGCAAAATAAAAATAGTCGTAGGATTGGTAAAATTCTACGGGAAAATAAAAATATTCGTAAAATCGAGATAAATGAAAAAGAGTAAGTTCTTTCGTTCAGTAGAATAAAAATATTGGTAGGGTTGATAATATTTTTATTCTACTGAACGAAAGAACTTACTGTCCCTCTTTTTCATTTATCTCAATTTTACGAATATTTTTATTATGGTAAATAATTTTGTCAATCCTACGAATATTTTTATTTTTCTGAACAATTAAATGAAACCTATGAATGTTTTCGTATTGCCTAGGATTGCCAAAATTGTTTAGTCAAATAAAAATATTCGTACAATTGAGACAAATCAAAAAGAGGGAACAGAAATATTGTAAAATAACAATATCTTTGCTGTTTCTCCCGATGTATCTTTTTCTCAGTTTTACGAGTCTTATAAAACAGCGCATTTATAAATATGTATAAATTTATACATAAATATAAAAGTTCCAGATTCTGTCATTAATTATTACTTGGTCTCACTTATTAATAATGACGATGAAAATTATATTGTCCAGTAAATGTTAATAATTATGTAAACCATGAATAAGATTTTTTAAGAGAAGGTTTTGCCTTGTTGGGCCAGAAAATGTTCGATTTTTCACCAATTTTTTATGTGAAAGGTATTAAATATAGAATGTTGATATTTGGTATGTTGACTAAGCGGTCTTTATTGAACATCAAAATATTTTTTAAAGTTTGACAAAACATGGTGGTGGAAGTGGGAGGAGCCACGTATTTCGGTGCGCGGGCGATGACATTCTTCGCTTGCGGGAGTCCTAAATCCCGGACAGGTGATCTGAAGCAAAAAAAAATCGAACATATTTTTACTTTGTACAATATTGTGTATAAGTTGACCTAGAATCAAGAAGGAAAATTGAAAAATCAAAAAATTGTGAGCGACAGGAAGGAAGTTGGTTTTTTCCCAAAAAAATTTGCAGTTTTTTGCTCGCTATTTTTTATTTTTCAATTTTTCTTCATGATTCTAGGTCAACTTATACACAACATTGTACAAAGTAAAAATATGTTTGATTTTTTTTCTTCAGATCACCTGTCCGGGACTTAGGACTTTCGCAAGCGCAGAATGTCATCGCCCGCGCACCGACATACGTGGCTCCTCTCACTCCCACCGCCATGTTTTATCAAACTTTAAAAAATATTTTCATGTTCAATAAAGACCACTTAGTCAACACACCAAATATCAACATTCTATATTCAATACTTTTAGCGTAAAAAATTGGTGAAAAATCGAACATTTTTTGGCCCAACAAGGCAGAAGCTTCCCTTAAGGGGTCCCGGTGGTCTAGAGCTCGAAAATCTTAGGTATATTGCGGAATTTTTTTTTATTATAAAAATAAAGAAAAACCATATTTCAACTTTTCAGGCTTACTCTTAGGTTCATTGCGAAGACAAAAAAAATTATTTTGAAATGAAAAAAAATTATTGTTTTAACAAAGCCGCTGAACTTGACCCTCCGGAAAAATTGGACCTTGACGATGTTAGTCATTTTGGCTCTTCTATTCATCTGAAAAATAAAAGCCAAAAAGATGATCAATCAGTATGATTGCAGTTATGGCGGGGACTGAAAAAAAATGAAAATTGACAAAATTACGGTTTTTTACCAGTTATTTCATTTAAAAAATACGAAATTATTGAAATAGAAAAATGATTCTAGTCCCGTCCATAGCCATTCATGTTGTGAATAACATATCCAAATTTCAGTTGATTCGGTTGAATAGTTTTTTTTTTCTATAACATCATGCCGAAAAAACTAGTTTTGAGATAAATGAGTTTAAAGTTTTAGGTACATACATCTCTCTACCTGCTCTCTACCTGCTAAATCAGCTGTAGAAGCAAGAATATTGTGAATATCCTTGTGAAAGTTTCACAGTATATTCTTGATATACTATACTTTCGAAATATCAACAAAAAAAAAATCTTTTTTTTTTGAAAATTCTAGACCACCGGGATTAAATGCATTGTATATATATATATATATATATATATATATATATATATATATATATATATATATATATATATATATATATATATATACAGAGTGTCCCTCTTATGTCTGCCACCCGAAATAACTCGGTAATTATCGACGTCACAAAAAAATGTTCCAGATAAAAGTTGTACGGTGTGGAGGAGGCCATGAAATGCGACCATTTTTTTTATCTCGGTGGAGGCACTGACGCACAGTGAAGGTCACCTCCACTTTTTTAAATGGAATGGTACATTTCTTTTCAACCATCTTGTAGAGCACCTTAGGCCGCATAAAAATACATCTAAATATCTCGGATCACTACCAAATATTCGGAACGACTTTGACCCCCTAATGTTTTTAGTGCGGCTTGAGGTGCTTGACAAGAAGTTTAAAATAATGTACCATTCCATTGAAAAAGTGGAGGTGACCTTCACTATGCGTCAGCGCCTCCACCGAAATAAAAAAAGGTCGCATTTGATGGCCCCCTTCACACCGTATCACTATTGTCTGGAACATTTTTTTGTGACGTCGATAATGACCGAGTTATTTCGGGTGGCAGAGATAAGAGTGACACCCTGTATATATACACACACACAACTATATATATATATGTGTGTGTGTGTGTGTGTGTACACACACACACACACACACACACACACACACACATACACATATAACTAATATTAGAAAAATGGTATGGTCGTTCGTCCATTCTCGTTTTTAGCCGGAATTCAATCACGTAGGGTTGAAATACGATGCTGAGCCGAGATCTATCAATTTTTCCAATTTGTTCTGTGTCTGTCCATTTCATCGGAGTTAACGTCAAAACAGCTGAAGCTCTTTTATTGAATCTTCACTATCTGGAAAAAAAAAACGTTTCCACAGTTTCCCTGCACATTGTTTCAACCAGAACCTGGGAAAATGCGATTTGTTTGTAAAGGACAGTCTAGAAAAAGCTAAACGTCAAGCAGTTTATTTTTCCCCCGTGATATAGCCATGAGTATGTATCAAGCTTAATAAAAAACGAGTTTCCGCTATACAAGAAACATGTATTGTTTTTATCACAGAAAACATGCTTTTCGAAACAACCTTGAAATGTAATCCTCAATAAGACATCCTGAAATCCATTCCCGATAAATACAATACAATGACAAGAAAAATATCGTTATACGTCCATACATTTTTTATTAATTCATAGTTACGTTTTATTTAATAAAATGTTCTTTGTTTCTCATTCACTCCTCCGCTCTGTCTGTCTCAATGAGTCAATCAATAATTGTATTGTTTTGCAGTTGCATCCTCATAATAATCATTCTTTACGACGACGGAAATGTTCTAGATTTACAATAAATGTTTTTTTTTTAATTTTAGTTTTCTGATGAATTAATTTATTATGAACATTGATGATGAATAATTTTTTAAATTCTATTCATCGTTTCTCTGCCTCTTTCTCTCTCTCTCTCTCTCTCTCTCTCTCTCTCTCTCTCTCTCTCTCTCTCTTGTCGTTGTTTCAAAATTGGTATCCCGAAAATGCACATAGGATGGAACTTCGCGCTACTTCGCAAGCCTTCCCCAACAAGCTCCTATTATTCGCGCCCTTGCAATGGTACCTGGCAAGCTTATCGGATTAATTCATGCGAGGGATGATTGGGGTGCCTGCACACTATGTAGAAACCATTTAATGTTGCAAACCCCCTGAAAGGGTTGACGACATGATTCTACCCTGTCTTCAAGCCAGAGGCCGGACAACGTTTTGGTTCGTCCTCCAGTAAATTACACAACGATGTAATTTGTAACGATCGTAGGTACACGAGGTTGGCATTATTATACGCCTCATTTTGGAATCTTTGTACGACTGTACATTCCGAGGATTCGCAGTTACGAGGATGTTATTGGACACCAAGAAGCCACCTCGAAGTTCTTGCTGTGACTTATCGCGACACACCATTGTGCTGTATCACATTATATGCGAAAAATATGCCCTCACTAACCGATGTCTTAACATGATTTTTTTCATTCTACTTCCTTGTCGACGACAATTAAATACTAAAAAATTCAATTTATGACCATTAATAAAAAAAAGCATTTTGCTTGGGACAACAATTTTTTTTTATGGGAAGGTTTTGGGTTGTTAGGCCGAAAAATGTTCGATTTTTCACCAATTTTTTATGCGAAAAGTATTAAATATAGAATGTTGATATTTGGTATATTGACTAAGCGGTATTTATTGGACATCAAAATATTTTTCAAAGTTTGACAAAACATGGTGGCGGGAGTGGGAAGAGCCACGTATGTCGGTGCGCGGGCGATGACATTCTTCGCTTCCGGAAGTCCTAAGTCTCGGACAGGTGATTTGAAGCAAACAAAATCGAACATATTTTTACTTTGTAAAATATTGTGTATGAGTTGACCTAGAATCATGAAGAAAAATTGAAAAATAAAAAATAGTGAGCAAAAAACTGCGAATTTTTTTGGGAAAAAAACCATCTTCCTTTCGATCGCTCGCTATTTTTTTTTTCAATTTTTCTTCTTGATTTTAGGTTAACCTATGCACAATATTGTGCAAAGTAAAAATACGTTTAATTTTTTTGCTTCAGATCACCTGTCCGGGTTTTAGGACTTCCGCTAGCGAAGAATGTCATCGCCCGCGCACCAGCGTACGTGGCTCCTCCCACTCCCACCACCATGTTTTGTCAAACTTTGAAAAATATTTTGATGTCCAAAAAAAACCGCTTAGTCAACATACCAAACTTTAAAAAATATTTCGCTTAGTCAACATACCGAACTTTAAAAAATATTTCGATGTTCAATAAAGACCGCTTAGTCAACATACCAAATATCAACATTCTATATTTAATAATTTTCGCGAAGAAAAAATGGTGAAAAATCGAACATTTTTTGGCCCGACAAGGCAGAACGTTCCCATAATACGGAAATCATTATTTTTGTACCGTATACGAGACTCAATTACAAATTGAATCACTTATCTTTGCCCTCTTAATTTATCGAATTTCGGAGGTTTATTATTGACGCTCGGTACTAATAATATGCAAAATGTCCAATTGCCATCCTCTAATGACAGTTCAAGGTTTTTTTATAGCACTCTACCTTTGCATTGAACAGAAGAACTGAAGAAGAATATAAATGAAAAAGAAGACAGTATCAAAAACAGGCGCTGAAAAATAATTTGCGCGAATTTCATATCCACCACTGCACAATTATTTTTATCAATTGACGAGTCTGCATAAGCTTGGGTCCCAAAAACAGGTCGACTTTCAATGTTTTTTTTTCTGTTGAAAGTATTGGGATTATGAGGTCAGGATTTTACACACAATTAATACATAGTCTTGTCGATATTGAGTTTTTGTTTAGTGACAAACATTCAGTTATTATTTAAACAATGTGCCGCCGTTGTCAATCGATGTAGATGGTTCTGTCAACTAGGCTTATCTGAAATGGAAAATACAAAAGTGTGCTTGAGAGCTGACGAACAAAACCGGACTTGTCCGCACTACGTCAAATTAATTTTTTTTAATTTTTCTGCCTAAAAACTGCCGTTTCGCTTTTTCAAAAGCAGTTTTCAGCCAATCTTGAGGTTTTAAAGCCGGATTTGAACCAAAATTATATATAATTACCTCTATAATACCTCTATAAAACTGTCGTAAAACCGGATACGTTTTTAAAATTTCGTAAAATACGAAACCGGCACTTGTAGAAAAAAAGTTCGATTTTGGACCAAAAAAAAACTTTACTCATTTGTTATTAACAAATAAATAAATACGTTAAAACATCATCAGGCCGTACGATAGAAAATGTTATAAACTATGCTGTGTTCGAATTTGAAGTGCCTCAGACGACTCGATTTAAGATACGACTCACGCCGTTTTATAAATCATAGCTTCGAGAAAAGCGCAAAAGAAAGAAGAGTTAAATACAGCGGGGCGGTCGTGTCCTTCACAAAAATTGTCATAACTCGGTCAATTTTGTCAAATTTTACAAAAAGTTCGTTGCAAATGAAAGCTAAAACCTGACGCTATGAAGCGATGCAATAACAAATAGCTTTTTTCAAATTTCATGTTTATGCAGACCCACCTAAAAGTGTTGCCAAACATATTAAGTGAAAAAAGTTTGAGCACTTTTGAGTATACCTCGCCCAATCCTCGATTTCACCAGTCACGGAGGATATGCGGGACCTATCCGGAAGTCCAAATGGCGCATTGCGAGCTAAGAGGTTTTAACTATTCATCAAAGTATCCCATGTACTGGCGATCGGAAACGTTGAAATCCTCTTAGACGCGACCCGCTCTGCTATTTTTACCATCCTCGTGAATGCGAGATTGGCTCGAACGACCCGGTGTAAAACGTTGTCGCAGTAAAACAGGCGCAGCCCTGCATTTGTGCAACGCGTGCAGCAAATTTGCAGAAATAGTGCAACGACCATAACAAAAATATACGTGCGTTAAAACGGAACGGCAGTTTGTTCAATAAATTGAATAAGATCAATGAATAGAATTAATGTTTTTATTTAAAATCTGATAAATCAGGTATATTTTATGCGAACCCTTTTTTCATAACTCATTCAATGAATTATTTATTATCGTAACCACTTCAAACCAAATGACGGAACAAGTATGACGATTCATTTTGTTAAAGAGTTTATTTTTTTAAACGATAATAAATTTCGTTTATTTATCAATAACAATCATATATTTTAAATATCACTCGTGCGGCAGTAACGAAGAACATAAATTCACTCAATTCATAATTATTAACCGTTAAAAATAGTCGATTTTTTCGTATTATTAAAGAATTAATTTATTATGAGAATAATGCATAAAAAAAAGCCAATTACACATTCGGAATGTTACCAGTACCTAACTAGCTTATAATAAATTTAATTTTAATTAATTGAGTAATTAATTGCAGCAAAGGTAATTCGTAATTCGATTGATAATTTACTTTCAAATCCAGTACAAAAATGACGATTTTTATATTCAATTTTTTTTTATTATCTCAAAACTAATGATCCTTTAAATTCAAGAATAACAATAAATTACCCGAATTAATCGAAATACACAAACTACTCTTGTATGCAGAAGAATCCTCGTTTTTCCATCGAAATGATGGCAAAAAGCGATCCCGTCAGCGCGACCCTTCACCGAGTTTTCCTCGACCCTAGAAAACTTTGCCGTTTGGAACAAAAGTGCTCGGAGCGACGGGGTTGCAGTATGTTTTTCGATTAACCCGGATAGCGAACAACAGGCACGTCCCCCACGAGAATGAAGTGCACGAGATGAAATGCGACAAACTGAACGTTAATTCAAAGTTTTTGCCAATTGGTCGCGTAAATCGAACAAAGCGGCAGCATTTCTAGGCATCAAATATGATAGAGTAAAGACAAACTTGTCCAGTGTTGAAAGTTTATTGAGCATTCTCGTGGATTATTGAACGACTTAATCGTCGTTATACATAGGATGAGCCACCGAGATGCGAGAGGGCCAAATGCGAAACGGTCCGACATTTTGATCATCTCCGAAGGTTGATTGCATTGCTTGGTAAGAATAGACGAGAGAAAGAATTTTTTTATTGTCGCTTCCATTTGTACAGGGTCCTTCCCTTATAACATTACCCACCATATTCCACTTCAATCAATCAAGAGAGAAAGAAAAGAAACATAAATAAATGCTTGGTGCATTGCTTGGTAAGAAACATAAATAAACACAAAGAAACATAAACATAAGAAATAAACATAAACAAACATAAATAAATGCTTGATGCATTGCGTGATGAGAATAGACGAGAGAAATAATTTGTTGATGTTTTTGTTTATTTAAGCTTCCATTTGTACTTCCTCTCCATATTACATTCCCCACCATGTCCAACTTCAATCAATCAAGAGAGAAAGAAAAGAAACATCAATAGATGGTGAAAAATGATTTGAGAAACTTTTCGCTCAGTGACTGTAACCCAAACTAAACCCAAACAAACAGTCACCGAACTCATTAAGATGCAGTGAAACTTCACCGATAAAATGCTCACAATCCCGAACAAACTGGGTACGCAAGACTGCAGTCCACACGAACAGTCACTGAACTCATTGCGATACAGTGGAACTTATCGTACGATACAGTGAAGCTTATCGTAATGGGATCTCATCGTAATGAAAGTATCCGATAAAATGCTCACAATCCCAAGCAAACTACATAAGCCTGCGACCCAAATGAACCCAAACAAACAGTCACGGAGCTCATTGAGATGCAGTGAACAAACCAGATAAGACTGCAACCCAATCAAAGTCACCAAACTTATCAAGATGCAATGGTAGTTCACCGATAAAATGCTCGCAAACCTAAACAAACTTTAAAGATTGCGTCTGAAAGCCAATAACAACACTAAATATTCGTCTTACCCTTCATTCCGATTCAGGCTTTGATTTTTTTTATGTAAGCCTGAACCGATTCCATATTGCTGACCATCCTCAGCTATCTCGCAAATATTGCACAGCCCACCACCCGCATAGTTAACTTTGCGCAAATAGTTTGATGATTTGTGACGATTGAACATCATTACCCGTGGAGAAATTTGAGTCGGGAAAAAGTACTGCTTTCGATGTGCCTTCCCTAGACAACATGAGGCTCTGGTCGGGCCTTCCATCCTGAAATAGGTTCGCAACGTGACGGGGCTAGGTCCCGATCCGCCCTTCCCTTTCTGGAGAACTGATCAGAAACCGGCCGCAGAACAAGCGGCAAATGACCAGGAAAGTTTTAGAGAATGGATCGGGAAATAACCAGGAAAAAACGAGGAAGTTTAAAACGACTTTTCAGCGTTTTTGGAATCCTTGAGAAGAGGATATCGGGAGTGTATTCAATTTAGTATTTCGACAACATATTGTTTGTTGGTTATCTAGCTGCTAAGGTAGTATATGAGTACATCTAGTATATGAGTGTACTCATATCCTTGCTTGCATTTCCTGATAGGCAAAGAGACAGAAAAACCCACACAGATCAGTATCCGAGCGAAAAAGGCCTAGAGTGCAAAGAGTTATTTCACAAGTATCGCAAAATCATAAGCGTAAGTGCACGCAGTAAGCAGTAACCCAAACAAACTCACAGGACGAACTTTTATCCTCGTACGATGGTACCTTGCTTACGCGAAGCGCTTCGCTTGTAGCCACCTGGCGGATTGTTGGCGAAACACATTTAGGTAATGTCTTCCCGGCCACAACATTGATATTTCCCAACATGGCGACAAGGCGTTCAAAAACCACGAATGACGTGCTTTACTTTTTTGCCTCATAAAATAATTTGGCTATTCTTTATGCTCAGATCATTAGTTATCGTAATCCCGGTATTTATGATAAGCATTGTTACCTTCGTCGATTATCATTGATGAAATGAATGCTTTTAATGATTAATAGAATCACAACAGATGTATTAGTTTCATTCCAATCAAATATAAATATCTTTGATGAGGTGAACATCAAACTACCTTTTCTTTAGTTCTTGAAGACAGGGTCCACTTTTCAGAACATGTCAATGTTCTGGCGGGGTGGACGTGATGATGTACTTGCTCGCAATGTATCCCGGCTAGAAGATTGTACTTTCCGAACATAGAGGGTAAGCCGTAAAAACGATGTCGTGATTTTCCCGGTTTGTTCCATGGGAGGGCCTGGTCAGGTAAATCAGAGAAGGCAAGTCTCGTCAGGGCCGAACACAAAGTAGGGAATGCCCGGTCACATTCTGCATGGGTAGCAGCGACCTCCTGGGGGACGCTATTGACTTGCCCACCGGACATAGCATATTAAACATCTTTATCGATGGGGACCGCTTTTCCGGGCCGCCAGTCGTTACACATTCCAAATGGGAATGGAGCAGGGTGAAGGTACAAGAGAGATCGGGGGTTTGTGGATTGTTTGAGCGAGAGTGCGTGTGACCGTATCGCATGCGGGCATTTCACCGAATCGATTGACTCGTTGCGCGTATCCGGCTTAGTTTGCATCTCTGAACAAATCTCGTAAATCGCGGTGCAATACGCGTAGTGAATATTTAGAGAGTAACTTGTTGCGCGAGCCACCGAGACAAGTTCTTCGCCAGCGTCGAACTGTACGTTGCCACTTACGGCAATTGCAAACGTGTATATAGCGAAGGCAGCGTCAATTGTGTTGTGGCAACAAATTTAATTTCCTGGAGTTTCAGTGTCCCGATCGTACAAATTCGTCGACTGCGAATGATTCGGCGGCCGAGATTCTCCTCCGCTGTACATCCGTCCATTCGTTTCGTCGAAACTATGCAGGATCACAACTGCACGTACTGGTGTCCGGTGTATTTTTGCCATTTCGAGGGATGACATTCGTTGGGGGCATGACAACAATACAAATGCGTTTGCAGCTTCCTTTCACTTTGATTTATTAAGGGCATTTTGCTCATGAATACTATGATCAATTTAACTTGATTTGTCATTGCAATGATCAAGGCAATTTAATTAATCAATGCGATGGACAAGTCAGTTAAATTTATCAACGCCATGACCAAGGCAATTAGATTTATCAATACAATGGCCAACCCAATCTGATTTATCAATGCAATTACGAATTCGACTTGATTCATCAGTGCAATGATTATTGCAATTTGATTTAACAATGCAATAACCGAGGCCATTTGATTTAACAACGCCTGGGCAAGGCAACATGATTTATTGTAACATTGATAAAAAAATGTACCCAATAAATCAATTTAAGAAGAAGCTTCGAACGAATTTATATTTTTGTTACGCCCTCATCGAATGTGGTCACGTGCAGTTGTCATAGATCAGATGGAATCTGATTTATCAATGCTGTGACCAAGGCAATTTGATTAAACAATGCTCTGATCAAGGCAATTTGATTTATCAATGCTGTGACCAAGGCAATTTGATTAAACAATGCTATGATCAAGGCAATTTGATTTATCAATGCTGTGACCAAGACAATTTGATTCATCAATGGAATGACCAAGGCAGTTCGATTCATCGATACAACGGACAGCGCAATTTGATTTATCAATGCAATGACTAATGCCACTTGATTCATCAACGCAACGATTATTGCAATTTTATTGAACAATGCAATGATCGATGGGATTTGATTGATCAATACAGTGATCAATGGAATTTAATTTATTAATGCAATGATTAATTTTAATTGATTTGTCGAACCAATTTCATTTATCAATACAATGATCAATGTAATTGGTGCAAGTTCCGTTTAATGCTGTTACGCGTCTTGTTCTTAGATTTATACATTTAATACGCTTATGACGGCAAATGAGGATATTGGGAATAACCGAGAGAAGGCACATTCGCTAGGATGTAACAGTAAATTAATTTGAGGAGCTGGCGAACGAAACCGGTCTTGTCCACACTACGTATTTTTTTTTTATTTTTCGGTTTTTTTTTCAAGCATACCTTTATTAGCTCCCAAAATATTTCGACTCAAATATGGCTCGAAACACCTCAAAATTAGTTTAAAACTGCCTTTTTGAGCGAAATGGCAGTTTTTAGGCACAAAAATAAATAAAATTTCAATCAAAATGTAATTTGCTGTAGCGTGGACAAGTCCGATTTTGTTCGCATGCTCCTCATTCGTTTGCGTCAATGCATCAATGCGATTTGATTTGTCAATGCAGAAGTGTATCAAAGACCCGGTACAAGAGTTTCCTCACTTTTTTTGATAATAAAACGTCCTGAAATGAAACGCTTTCAGGCATTAGCGAAGAAGTTCAGACCACTTTTCTACGAGGAGAAAAGTCCACCGGCGTCATTGTCAACGTTCAATGGTAATTTCTTCTTCGCCAGAAAAAAGGGAGAGAGGTACGTTTCGGGTGAAAACGCGCCAGCAGAAAGAAAAGTGGACGTTTTGCAGAGAATCGTTTTCTCGCTTCGTGAGCACGAGTGGAAATGCAGTCGTAAAGCTCGTGCGCGTCAAGCGTCGCCTAAGAGTCACGCAAGGCGGAAAAAAACAGATGATTGTGAGAAAGTGGAAAGGGAAGGAGAGAAAAGAGAGTTTTGTTCTTCTGGGACATACCGCGGATAGAACCGGGCGAAGCGTGCATAAGAACAATGCGATAGCAGCGAGGAGTCGACGAATATTGCGTGATGTGTGAATACCTGTGGGGTATTCTTAAGTGATCTGCATAAGCTTGAAATTTCAATAATACGATTTTTTTAATTCCATAGTTTATAGCCTAGAGTCTCAACTTTAAGGGGACTTCTCACTTTAGACGCTAAAAAAGCTATTTTCATGCATTTTTTGATAGCTTTATATTATAGATATTGATATGAAAGTTGTTATACTTAATAAATAAACTTTCGAAATACGTTTAAAAAAATGTATGTATTTGTGTAACCCAATTAACGGAGACTTTGTCCTTGGAGTGCCATATTTCAGGTGTTTACATTTTATTTTTTTTAAAGGAAACGAGTAAAGCTTTTTGAGTGCGTTTTTTTTCTTGCTTTTATTCATGATATACAGAACGTTAAAAAATTAAAAAAAAAACCAAAATGGCGGCCGTTGCAGCTCCGCGAAAACAAGTCCTCAAATCGTGGAAGGTAAACGGCTGACATCACTGCCCCCTCTTTGTTGATCTGAAACACAAATTCAAAGCATATTATGAATCTGTGACCCTTTGGTCATGGAATGACGGATGGGTTTTTCGTTTAGTACAAATTTCGGAAAATGGCGGCAATTTAAAAAAAATCGAATTTGCGCGTTTTTTTAGCATAAAAAGATAAATAAAAAATGCAAAAATGTATCTATCGAAAAAACGATCCGTCATTCCGTGAAGACATATTTTCTGAGTATGCTCTCCAAATTTCAGGTCGATATGTTAATTACAGCGGTCAGGAGAATGTCAGCCATTTTTAAAAACGTGTTTTCGAAAAAATGCGTTCAAAGTTTTGTAATGTGTTTACACAAATGTGTTTATAATTACCGCTAATCGGCAATGCCTGGTCCATAGAGGAATCCCTCCTCTTTTTCTAGCTGCTCATGTTGAGCTCAAATTGATTTTTTGAAAATTTCAAGGACAAAGTGTCTCTTAACATACTGAATCTAAAACCGTTTGATTTTTTTGTTTCGGATGATCCATCTCCGAGATTTCATCAACAGCGCAGACCTACAATTTTTTAGGACATTTTTTCAACTACTATTTTCGTCTATAAATAGTGACTTGAATAAATAATGTTTTTTTGAAATGTATTTCGAAAGTGTATTTATTAATTGTAACAACTTTTATATCAAAATCTATAATATAAACCTATCGAAAAAAAATCATGAAAATAGCCTCCTTTTTAAGCGTCTAAAGTGAGAAGACCCCTTAATTGGAAACAAATATTCTGTGAAAATTAAAAAAAATAGACCGAGATTTACTTCTTTTCTTTTGCGTTTTTTTCGAAACTGTTTTATGAAACGGTGTAAGCCGCGTCTCGATATCTATTCGTCCGATTCGCTCCAAATTCGGACAGAGTCTAATTTATATTTTCTATCGTATTAACCGTATGATTTTTTTAAATGCCCATCCTTTTCCTGATAACAAATGATCGAAGTGTTTTTTTTAATCGAATATACTTTTTTTTCTACAGCTTGCCATTTTCGTAATTTACAATAATTCAAAAAAGTATCGGGTCGCACAAAACTTTGATCATCATGCCCAAAGCACATTCTTTTAGTTTTCATCTCAGATGACCCTAGGTGCCAGTACCAACTACACCGATTACTCATGCGCCAAGCGTGGCACGTTGTTTAAATAATAATACGTTCATTGTTTATCGATGTTTTTCGATAAATAAAACACTCGAACCTGGCAAGACCATGTATTTCTTGTGGGTAAAATCCCCACCTCGTCATCTCAAAGAATGATGTCTTTTTAGGGCTCGTCATGCCCGTACGGCGGGTGCACCCTTTTCTCTTATCTCAACCCTTTGCGCGAAAAATCTGGAATAATTCGGGAAAATATTATTGAGTGAGTACTGTCGAATAAATTTATTGCGATTATCGTAGAAAAATTAATTTCGGAAGAAAAATCGGAAAAACGCTTTTTCGTGTAACGAGCCTGATTTTTTTTGTTACCTTTTTCGACAATTTATACTTTCAAGCATATCCTGTAAACATTTCAAGGCTGTATCTCGATCATTTTATCTTCCAAAAATCGATAGTCAAATCTTTGACCGCGTCTTTCTTGAAATTAGATTTTTCAAATTTGCTGACATTGTAACTCAAAGATCAATTATCCGATAGACTTGAAATTTGAACTAAGTACGCTTGAATATATTTACTCTACAATGACGTAGGATATTTTTGATTGGATGAAAATTGACGATTTGGCATTGAAAAAAACGACCATTTTTTTGACAAGAAAACAGACGTTTTTCATAACTACGCCATTTTGTTAGATTTTGATATTTTTCGAAAATCCTACGTCATTGTACCGGAAATACCTTCCAGTTCAACGACATTTTTTCCTTTTTCGGTTTCAGCTACTCAATCGGCCGGAATGATGTCAGCAGTGGAGGAACTTTTTTTTGGCGCCTCTGAAGGCAGTGTATAAGTCGCTAGGATCTCAATATTTCTCTATGAAAAAATTATGTAATATAGGTTAAATATAGCCAAATATATTCTTAATTTCTCGAAAAATTTAATTGATTACTTTTTTTCCAAAAAATTCCCGCAAGTCACCCAAATTTTCAGCGTTCACACTGGTATAGCCCCTTAAATACCGTTTTTCAAAAAATCGCAGTTTACTAAATTCTTCAAAATAATGAAGTTTTCGTTCAACATTGCAACAATTATTTGCGTGTTCACAGAGCTACGGAGCTCTGCTTCGTGGTCCGAAACTTACCAGCTTTTTCGAGCTTTCGTGCACATCTTCGCCTCGAGCCAAACAAAAAGCAGAGCGTCGAAAGCGCCGAGTAGAAAGGCAACGTGTGCGTCATGCGTGTATCGTGTGCCCGAGCGAAAAAAGTTTCTCGCGGCAAGAGGGATTGTGAAAAAGTTTCCGCTGGAAAACTGGTGCGATGACAGGCGCGAAGAAAAGTCCAAGAGGAGTGAGCCGCAAGCCAGCGGTGCACCAAAACGTCCTGATGACGTCCCTTTCGCGCCAGCCCAGCCATTTTCTGCGTGCCGACTCGTCACTTTGGGCACCCTGGCCATTATCGCGAAGTTTCGCGAGACTTCCTCGCTGAGACTTAGTCAAGTTGTCGAAGCAATCTCAGCTTCACTTGGCAGACAAGCAGTCACTTGGCTGAAGGGCTGCCATTGAGTGAGGGGAAAGCTGTACAAGAATGCGCTGATGAAGTGACGGAGAAATCTCCCACGGAATATCTTGGATGCGTCCGAGCACGGAATTCGGAGCTTCGTTGTTTGGGTTCGTTGTTCTCCAATGGCGCAAAAGTGGCTGCATCCCTTGCAGATTGTCAGGGCCAGCTCCAACGAAATTGGAGGCCTCGAAGAGCTTGAGGCTAGCCTGAAAGGGCTCGTCACTATACTGCCCAACTAGGGTCGGATCGAAAGATATCGGGTTTGGTTGGACATGGGAAAAGTCTCCAATTAAAAAAAAAACCAATTAAGGGGAGATATACACCTACGAGCAGGAAAAGTTCATTTTTGCGAATTTTTTCAAGGAAAGCTATGTGAAATTTCGGATTCTGGTTTTAACGGGGTCCTCTAGTTTCTCGGCTGTTTTTTACGGCTTTCTCAATAATTTTTTACGGGCAAAGCATCGAAATAATCAATCTCATTGTTTTGCATAATCTTTATTAACATTTAAATAAGCTTTACAAATTTTTTGAAGTCGAAATATATAATAGAATAAACGTTATAGTGGCCGACAGGAAAACATCAAGTAAAAGAGGTGCTTGACGGTGACCAAGATTGCGGCTGTTCTGCTTATCTGAAATCAAAAAACCAAACGGCATTTTAATCTTCATATTTAAGACTAGCGATTGAACTAGAGTGAATTCTAAATTACAAAAATTGACTTTTTTATACACTTTTGAAAATTATATTCTATTTTTTACTCATTTTTTCTTAAGTTTTTCGCTCGTACAAAAAAAGCTATCTAAGCAATCGTGATAATCCTAGTTCAATCGCTGGCTTATAACATATTAAAAATGCTGTATAAATTTGAACAAGATCGGTGCAGTAGTTTCTGAAATATCGTGGTCACCGTTTCGAAAAATGGTGTTTCGAGAAAAACGCGTTTGAAAGTTCGCGCATGTGATTTATACTTGTGAACCACTTAGAATATCGAAAAATCCTTTGGCACACATTTTCTACACATGTTGTAGATGTGATTTTTGAAAGAAAAAAAATCGATTTTTTCGACCCGAGAAACTAGAGGACCCCGTTAAGGTAGTACCTCCACAGAAGAGTTGAATTAAGAAATGGTTGAAATTTGACATATATGTTATTTAATACATTATCCAAACATCTGTGCAATTTGAATAAGTTTGACCACCCCAAACCTGAGATATTTACACTTAAAGTTGGCTTGGTTTACACGCAACAAATGCGTTATGATGGGCAAACAGAGCATCATTAATTCTACCGTCAAAACTAAAATTAAGAAATTGATAAAAAACGAGGATAAGCTAGAGTAAGATATCACGAATAATGTGAAAAAAAATGAGAATGATTCACCATCTAGTTTCCAAGATATAACCATGAAAAGCCCTCACAATTTTGGTGCAAAGCCTGGCAAAGCCTGGCAAAGCCTGGAAAAAAAACAATTGGGGCAAAGCCTGGACAGTCCCGGCAAAAAGTTTACTGGCAATGGTAGATCAAAAACACAATATAAAATATATTTTATGGCAATAAATGATATCCATCGTATTATCTACTAGTACCGAGTCAATATTGCGTAGTTTTTAATTTGATTTATTACTAATTAAACCAATTATCAATCTTTGAACATGAACATGGTATGTAAACTTTTGGTTGAGATTTTCGCAGAGGAACTACCTTAATTATCTAAAAGTATATACATTCGAAAATATGTTTATTTTTCTTTATTTAAAAATATCAAAAATATACAAGGATATTGTATGATCCTTGGAGCGTCGTAAAAAAAATCTGCGTATACGGTACCCACTGGCGTTTCTTCAAAAATCATCTGAAAAAAAACCAAAAAGATTATTAAATTAAATACTATAAGCTAGTACTTGTCATAGCCGATTTTGAAAATATCGATTTATGACAAAATGGCGGACGTTTGAACATAAATAGTGATTTTTGAGCCAAAAGTTAGTTATTATTTTGCCTATAAAACAAAAACTAAGTAACGGAAAAAAAATCCTATGACAAGTACTAAATGGTGTATAGAAAAACCACAAAAAACCTCAAGACAATCGGTTTATTGGTTTTCAAGAAATTTTGGGTACCGATTTGAAAAACGTGGTTTTGAGAAACACGCGATTGAAAATTTGGGAATGAATAAATCATGAAATTTGTCAACTTACATGGAATCATCGATACCAGGCCCATAGTGTAAGTCTTCTACGGTCGACGGAATGTTCATAGCTTCTAAACCCTCGACCTCGACCATCTAGGTATACATCTCCTCTTAAAGATCGAATCTGCTATTATTAGAGAGCCCCGATAAAAAATTAAAACCTTCATATCAAGAATTGTTTAAATTGGACATAGAAAAATCAACTGTGCCTCCTACTTTGAGGTTTTTGACGTCGCCCAACCTCAATTCGACATTACGTGTCCCCAATTCAAAATGGCGGATAGAAATCATAAATAAAAAAACTGTATCTGTATTTTTAATCCACCATTTTGCATTTTCGAAATACATGTAAAGACTGGACAACTTGGAAAATCCTAAATTTGGATTATGATAGTGAGCTGTTCAATTGCAGCAAACCAAAGATTTTCCGATCTCAAGAGACCTTAGTCTGATGATGTAGTGATAGGGCTAAGTTTTCTGAGGGTTGCGAGGTCGATCTCTCCGATTTCGATTAAATTTGGCATGCTTGTAGAATGGGTAATAATAGGCGACACGTATTTTTTTATATCCGCGGGACCCGATTTTTAAGGGATGAAACGCACTCTCGAAAATAGGGGTGTTTTTTTTTGTTTCTCGTCGATAACATTATCGTTCTCATCTCCAATTTATAGTACACGAAAAAATAAATATTGTTGCAATTTGACATTTTTTCATATTTCGTACCGTTAAAACGTTATCGACGAAAAACACCTCAATTTTCAAGGGTGCGTTTCAACCCTTAAAAATCGGGTTCCGCAGATATAAAAAGATACGTGTCGCCTATTTTTACCCATTCTACAAGCATGCCAAATTTCATGGAAATCGGAGAGATCGACCTCACAACGTTTCCTTTTCAGGGAAGAGGTCACCCTTCAAGGGCCCACGGAGCCATTGAGAGCCCTCAGAGAACCGGTTGTCTTTGAAGGGCACATACGATCTTTCACTTTTCAAATGTTCTACAAACAACGCATAGAGGTTCGAAAGTTCGTACTACGATGCTTTTTCTATCAGCTACCGCGATCATTCCACCTCAATTTCCATTCGACTAATTACCTGCAATACTGCAAATAATACCAATCACTCGATAATTGCAATTCCCCATCTGCTCGAGAAGATACCATCGGTAGAACTTCTAAAAGGGCACGAGCGTTTGGAAATTCCGAGTCAGCTGCTGGTTCGCCTCATCACTCTAACAGGCTGGTGGTACTCATGTCTCCCAAGCAATAAGATCATCCGGGAGGATTGAGAACTCCCAACGTCGACTAATCGCTCCGGATGAAGCGAATTAACTTCGTTTCCGCGAACGTTCGCTTTTTACCTACGCTATCATTTACCTGAGGTAGAATAGTTCGTACGAGATAGCCTCACGAGTCCAGTGGTCTTGCAGTCGAGAATTCCGAAATGGGAAACGTCAGGAGCAAACTACTTAATGATCGTTCCCAATGGTGCGCAAACTTCGACCATAATCGTCCTCCAGACGTTCTGGTGATTGCAACGCGGCCATATCCATGCACACGGACACACGAGCATATCTGGGGGAAGGATATTTTGAACCCCCCATATCCGTGTAATGATGAACATCGGCACATCTGGCGATTTTCAAGACCGTCCTCAATGTCTCTTTCCAAAGCAGAGGATTAAAGGCCATTCACTAAAAGTGATTTTAAAGGCGGTTGGGCTGATCTTGGATATAGGGACAATGAGCTACTCTGAGGATGGTCCTTGAAGTGGAATGTCGCCAAAATCACTATCCTATACAGCGTGTCTCGGATAAAGTGTTACGAGCTCGTATCTCACAAATTACAATGAAAAATGTCTGCACTGAAAGTTGCTTCGTTCGGAGAAGGGAAGAAGATAGTATGTCTATTTGACCTTGGGTACAAGTGCAAAGGTCACGTGAAGGTGAACTTTAAAAAAATTAACACGGACCTTCGTTTTTATTGTTTATTCTCACAGCTTACATCGAGAGCTTTTCGAATCACTATCTAAAAGATTTCTTTGATCGAGTATTTCTTCATTTATGAGACTTGAAAACAAAACCGTCGGTATCGGGAAAAAATGCACGAAACCTTCTCGTCCGTAGTTGTTTTGAAAAGCTCTAGAGTCGACCTACGAGAGCATACGATAAAAAATGAGGGGTTTGATTCAAACTTCGAAGTTGACCTACCGATGACCTTAGCGTTTAAAACTGAGGTCAGAATGACCTCACTTTTGTCCCTTTTCCAAACGAACTTTGATTTTGCGCTTTACCCGAGACACCCTGTGCACATGCAAGACGTTGATGACATCTCGGGTCAGCGTTTTATCGGCATGTCCCATTGCAATTTGGCTCTCGACCCTCGTAACCAACCTAGCCGGACAATTAAGCAAGTTTCCTTCCCTTCAATCGATATACGTTGGCTATTCCAAGTCAACTCTCAGCCCGTTGCGACCCGACGAACCAGCGCAATCGACGTCCAAGGAATCCTTGACATCCCCTATCGCGAGTAGCCTTCAGGACGTTGGTACGCAACGAGATGGGACAAAATGAGCGCAGCCCTCGTAGTCACCACGTCATGTGGCTTTACTCGAAAAACTATTGTGCCTATTTTCGAAAATGGACGAAACGCGATAAAAAAAAATCGTATTACGACGTGGAATAAGTTCTCGCTGTTTTAAAACAGGACCAATTGCATATTGTTTTTATGACCCCAAAGTATTTTTTAAGAAAAAAAAAACGATTTTTCGAAAATCGTAGAGTGGTGTTGATGATAACGCATCTATAAAGAAGTACTATAATCAAGCTCGAAATTCAAGGCATGTCATTTTGCCGAAGTGTACACAACTTTTTTTTTCACACTGTTAAACATTTCAAATTTCGTGCCAAAAAAAGAGTATTTAGAAGGAATTTCACTGCACTAGTTTATTCAAAAAATCTGCTGTTGAAGCACACAGAATTCTTGTTGAGACTTACGGAGACCGTGCTCTGTCGGACCGAACATGCAGAGATTGGTTTAGACGCGTCAAAAATAATGATTCTGATGAGTTAAATTGGAGGCATTGCTCCATGAAGACTCGTGTCAGACGCTGGCTGAACTTGCAGAATCATGGGAGTTGATCACGCAATAGTTTCGAAACGTTTGAAGACATTAGGAATGATTTTTTTAAATAAAGCCTTAAGGTAGTACTAGCGGATTGACTAGTCAACAGAAAATCTATAAATTATTGAATCTGATAAAATGCAAAGTATAATGTATTTGGGTATAATAATAAACATGATACAGAAAATAATTATTTGAGAAGTGCATGTGATAACTGTTTGTATTATAGTTTGGTAAGTGAAGTAAAATCGCAATCAGATTTGACTTGAGTTGCCACAGGCCGCCATTTCATAATTCTGGCAATATCCGTGGCAACGCTGGGCTAAACTTCCGAAAAGCCCACACCTCCGAATAATTTAGAACTTCGTTTACTTATGTATTTTGATACGTTGATCACGAATATGATAGTGAAAATACCCGCAATTTTTATTTTCAAGATCAAAACGGAAGAAAAAACGGTTTTTTTGTAGTTTTTCTATTTTATTTTAACAAATGTTGATCGTAGAGGAAAATGTCTTCTACGAAAGGTGTAGCCCATCAAAATACTGATCATTTATGTTCTATACAAATTTTGTCTAAAATCATTATTTTCCAAGAAAAATGGGATAATAGTCCAATAAGTATATTTTGCTAAACTCCATTAGTTTCGATATTGTCTACTTACGCACATTCCTCCATATGGGCCCAAATAAACCCAAATAAAACAAATACAAACAGCAATAAAAACAAACCCAAACAAACTCGGGTATGTTGAATTGTGGGGTGTGTAGTTCACTCGGGTGGGCGCAGGGCACCTCGGATGGGTGTGTGGAATCGCCCGGTGCGTAGAACACTGGGGTGGACGGAGGGCATCTCGGATGGGTACGTGAAATCGCGGAGTGCGTAGAACAAAGGGGTGGGTTTGTTGGGCACCTTGGATGGGTGCGTGGAATCGTGGGGTGCGTAGAACACTGGGGTGGGCGGGGGGCACCTCGGATGGGTGCGTGGAATCGCGGGGTGCGTAGAACACTGGGGTGGGTTTGTTGGGCACCTTGGATGGGTGTGTGGAATCGTGAGGTGCGTAGAACACTGGGATGGGCGGGGGGCACCTCGGATGGGTGCGTGGAATTGTGGGGTTCGTAGACCACTGGGGTGGGCAGGGGGCACCTCGGATGGGTGCGTGGAATTGTGTGGGTCATAGAACACTGGGGTGGGCAGCGGGCACCTCGGGTGGGTGCGTGGAATCGCGGGGTGCGTATAACACTGAGGTGGGTTTGTTGGGCACCTTGGATGGGTGTGTGGAATCTTAGGGTGCGAACAACACTGGGGTGGTTGCAGAGCATGTTTTCCATTCTTTTCTCTTTCGCCGTTAGAGTTAAGCAAAAAATACTTATTGGAGTATTGTCCCATTTTTCGTGGAAAATAATGGTTTTAGACGAAATCTGTATAGAACATAAAATATCAGTATTTTAATAGGCTGAAACTTTCGTAATAGACATTTTTCTCTAAGATCAATATTTTTTTGAAATAAATTAGAAAAACTACAAAAAAACGTATTCCTAACTATTGTATTCAGCCGGTAAGGCCTGCAGAGTTTTCGCGGACGTCATGTTTTGTCTCCACTACAGCATTTAAAAAAATCTATTTTTTTCTAATGACGAGGTTCGTGCACGAACTACCTTAAATGTCACGAAAAAAACAGCCAGAACTTATTCAAGATCCCAATACTTAGGGAGTTTATTCGCGAAAGCAGCAGGATTCGAAGGCAGCTAGCAATTGGCGGCCAGCTTCCTTCGGTCACCCTCTTCCTCTTCTACCACTGCCGCAGTCTTTCCCGCCGTTCGAGGACGCCTCGAAGCTCCCCGAGTGATTTACCGCCCTCCACGTTTCAACTCGCCTTTCTCTCCAACAGTTTCTTTTCGCTATTACGAGGTTGATCGCCTCTGCGTAGAAGACAGTCCTTCCGGACAGTGAATTATTCTCGGCCGCATGCGGGTGATGACCGTCGGGATGAAATGTTGGACTTCGAATACACACGGACACGTTTGCTACTTTGAAAAAATTGAACGCCCACTCGTTCCTTTATCCCCCACGCGCAGCTCACCAAGTTTGCTTCTATTTTTCCTTTCCACCCTTCGTCATGCGCTTCATCCTCAAGTGTAAATGGTCAAGTGTAATGGCTCACACAATAATTGTACTTCGACGCCAGAATAAAAATAACAGTAACAACAACTATAGAAACAACGTTAGTAGCAATAACTGCAACAACAATAATAATAATTATTATTATTATTGCATGCATATTAATGGCAATAACAATGACGAAAACATAATATTTACCATCCAAATAACAGAAATAACTTTTATTGTTAATGTTAAAATATTATAATATAAATAGTTTTAATGGCAATGTTGAAATTATAAAAAAAAGCATAATGCTAATCACAATGATGATAATAATGCCATAGCAATGTGAATAATACCAATAATGCCATAATAATGTTGTTAATATCGATAATGTTATAATAATGTTGACAACAATAGAAATGTCATAATCATGTAAATAATAATATAACCGTAATAACCATGTAAATAACAACAATAACAGTAGATAACCGATAATAACAATAATAATTACAATAATAGTATATAACAAATAATATCAATAACAGTTATGTCCTGTGCGTGCCATTTTTGCACTCTCACAATGGCCCTCCTCGTATTACAACAACAACAAATATCGGGACCTCAAACAGATTCCGAAACAATTTCATGCAATTAAAACAAAAAAACATACGCCGATTCGTTGCGCGATCAATTGTGGGGAAACACGATGCGTGGCGCGACAGGTCACTTGAACTGTCCATTCTGATACGCGATGAAACATCGTGCCATTGAGATCGATTTTGAACGTCGAATGAAAAAGATAAACGAGCACGACATTGATTTTATTTAGGTGAGTGATATGTCAGTAAAAAAACTAACCGTACGTTTAACGATTCATGACGACGAGTATTCTTTTTCAAACACCGGTTTAAACGAGTACCAAATTGTTATTTCAAGTGACCCTTCAAAAAGGATCAACGTGAACGTGTTTGGTAAACGTTATCGACCCCGACAAAAGTCCATGTTGAATTTAATGTGTATAGGGAATAATAGGGAAAAATAACTTGAAAACGAACCCAATCAAAGACGAAAATAAAAACAATTGATTTTCGGCCCAAACGTTTCTTCATTGGAGTTATCACTTTATTATATTTATTTATAAGTCATAAATATATATAATAAGTCATAAAAAACAAGGTTATCTCGACATTACTATGAGAGTGTCCACGAAACGAAAAACGAACTATATCATTTTAGTCACTCTTCAAATGCGTTCGACACGTCTTCCAGCATTTTTTTTCGTATGGATTCTAGTTTTCTTGATATTTGAACACACACATATATATATATATATATATATATATATATATATATATATATATATATCTACTTGCATTATAGAATATAATAACAATAAATATGCTCATGTAGATATAAATCTATATAAAAACGTTGTTATTCCATCCTCGAAGTCTCTCTCTATTATTTGTTACTCTCATCTATCTATCGATGTATTTTCTATCTATTTTGAATGTAAAACCCCACAACCATTGTTACCGAAGGGTCTGTAAATTATTCACGAAACTCTCAAGTACGTATATATATATGTATCCCTTCATATAATGCATTGCATTCGAATGCAGTCTCTTTTTACTTCCTTCCACTTGGAAGCATCCGGATTCGCGGGACTCCACGATTTATCCATGTCAGATTAAGAATTAAATGCACGAAAGTTGTTTTCCTCAACGTTTTCGAGGGTTCTTTAATTATTCTTCATACAAATGTTCCCGCGACAATAACCAGGACATTTCGAACATATATACAGGGTGACAATTGTAAGGTGGTCATGTGTTTTTCAAGTGGCTGGCGCGGACATTTTGTGACCGAAGAAATTATGATATTTAATCGGTTTTCCAATCCTCTTAAAAAATACATATAATGCATTATTATGATAAGTAGCATTTATTAGAAAAAAAATTGAGCATTCTGGAAGAAAAATCAAAGTTCCATTTTCAGTCTAGCAGAATAAACATCATTAAATTCCGAATACGAAGTACGAAGTACATGTTTGATCTTTTGTTTTCTCGATGTCGGGATACCCAAAAAAAGATTTTCCACGAGACGTTCGTATTTGGAAATTAATTATCTTTATTTTGCTTCACTCAAAATGGAATTACAATTGTTTTTCACAATGCTCAATTTTTTTCTGGCTAATGCATTGATCACAAAAGTACGCTATAGTTTTTTTCCAAGAGGACTTGAACAACTATTAAATAACATATTTGTCTGAGTCACGAAAGTTCTGCATGAGAGACGTCAAAAATACATATCCACCTTATTTGTCACCCTATATTAAAGGGTGTATCAAAATAACCTGACATTTTTAATTGTGCGCCATTTTTTTCGTGGCGAACATGGAATTACTTATCTTTGACAACTGCCATCAGGAAGTGTTGAGGTTTAGTCGTGGAGAATTACACGATCGAGCAACGCATAGAAATTGTAAAAATTCACCACGAAAATGGTGAAAATTGTCGCTGTGAAACACTGCGGGCGAAACAATGCAGTTATCGCAGACGAAGTTTCATGGTCGTGTTATCTCGCGCCGCAGCGATGTGAATTGGCCACCAAGATCGTGCGATTTGACGCCATTGGACTTTGGGATTTCCTCAAAGGAAAAGTGTACGCCAATGATCGACAGACCAAGCCGGAGCTCAAGAAAGCAGTTGGACGCACCATTGATAAAATTAGTCCACAATTATGCCAAAATGTTATTGAAAATTTCGTCGAATGAGTGAACGTTTGGAAACAGAGACGAGGCGGCATTTTATCGGATATTGTGCTCCACACATAATCTACATGTTTGTACCTTGTATTGAGATAAAAATATTTGTACTTTTCAGATAAATAATACGTTTTATTAATAAATTAAAATGTCAGGTCATTTGGAGACACCCTTTATATACATACATATACAGGGTGTCCCAGAACTGAATGCGTTCCCTGAAATGGGGGGCGTTGGGGGTGAAATTCTGAGCCAATTGATATAAGCATGTGTGGGTGTCAGATCAACCCCTGAATTATTATTCATTTTTAAAGAAGGGCCAATCAGGTGCGCCCCCCTTCAAAGATTAATAATAATTCAGGGGTTGATCTGAGACCCACACATGCTTATATCAATCAACTCAGAATTTCACCCCTAACCCACCATTTCAGGGAACGCATTCAGTTCTGGGACACCCTGTATGCGTGTTTGTATATATATATATATATATATATATATATATATATATATATATATATATATATATATATATATATATATATATATGTCAAGCGGCAGTTTTCAGGACATTTCCAGATAGCCATCGGATGTTGCCGGGACACTTGGCAGTTTTCGGGGCAGACCTGAAAGAATTTTTTTGTCGATCGTTCATTATCAGGACAGTCCCGATAATGTACGATACAAATAAAAAAGTTCTGATACGTTTTTTGAGAATATGCTAAGGAAAAAAAATGTTTTTCAGGCCTCAATTTACTACCCATCGTTAGCAAAAATGTATGTGTTTATGTAGAGCTTGAACCCATGCTTTAGTATAATTATATGTGTAAAGTGTGTTTTCGAGACAGATTTATATGGTAATGGGTTGTTTTCAGGACAGGCCTGAAAACAACTGTACAAACTCTAAAATTTGGTATAACTTCGTTCTACCATTATATTTCGATTGCTCAAGGCGGTTTTTTTTCATCAAACTTTCTTTGTAGGTCCTAAAAGCGGGAGTTTTCAGGACCTTTTCAGATAGCCATCGGATGTTGCCGGGACATTTGGCAGTTTTCGGGACAGATCGAAAAGCATTTTTTTTGACGATTGCTCATTATCAGGACAGTCCTGATAATGTACGATACAAATAAAAAAGTTTTGATACGTCTTATGAGAATATGATCAAACTTTCTTTATGTCAAGCGGCAGTTGCCGGGACATTTCGCAGTTTTCGGGACAGATCGAAAAGCATTTTTTTGACGATCGCTCATTATCAGGACAGTCCTGATAATGTACGATACAAATAAAAAAGTTCTGTTACGTCTTTTGAGAATATGATCCTACTTTCTTTATGTCAAGCGGCAGTTTTCAGGACATTTTCAGATAGCCATCGGATGTTGCCGGGACATTTGGCAGTTTTCGGGACAGATCGAAAAGCATTTGTTTGACGATCGCTCATTATCAGAACAGTCCTGATAATGTACGATACAAATAAAAAAGTTTTGATACGTTTTTTGAGAATATGATCAAACTTTCGTTATGTCGAGCGGCAGTTTTCAGGACATTTTCAGATAGCCATCGGAGGTTGCTGCGACACATTTCAGTTTTGGGGGCAGGTCTGAAGGCATTTTTTTGTCCATCGTTCATTGTCAGGACAGTCCTGATAATGTACGATACAAATAAAAAAGTTTTGATACGTTTTTTCAGAATATGCTAAGGAAAAAAAAATTTAGGCCTCAATTTTAGTACCCGTCGTTAGCAAAAATGTCTGTGTTTATGTAGAGCTTGAACACATGCTTTAGGATAATTATATGTATAAAGTGTGTTTTCGAGGCAGATTTATTTGGTAATCGGTTGTTTTCAGGACAGGCCTGGAAAAAACTGTACAATCTTTAAAATTTGGTATAACTTCGTTCTATTATATTTCGATTGCTCAAAGCGTTTTATTTGATCAAACTTTATTTATCAGGACGATCTGGGAAAGGGAAATGAGGAGCGAAATTTTTTCGATCGGACTTTACGAAAACTGGACTTTCAAGCAGCCCCGGATCTACGATTTTTCCGAGCCGGGGAAAAAACTTGACATTGGCGCCCCTCCCCTCCAGCATTTAAGATTAAGGGGGAGATCTCTTTAGACGCCCGAAAATAAGTCATTTCTCATGATTAAAAAAAAATGTGATAAGATAATCGCATCATTTTAAAATTTTGACATTATCTTATTACAACTTTCAAGTGGTAAAACTTTTTAATCAGAGATAGGCTTCAGCAAGCATTATCGATTGTAGATCTCACATTGTGAATGGAATGTGCTTGTAAATAAAATAAAATAGTGTGATGGCACTAATAACGATTACTTGCGGATTTCAATGTATTCTCATGACTTCCTTTCGCCCTGAAGCATATCTATAGGTATGTGACGAAGATAATGTTAATGGAATTGCATACATTGGCTGCACACTACTTTTTTTGTGCCGTTTTTTCAAAATTTCTGTTTAAATTATTGTTTGCATCGGAAATTTATATAAAGGATGTTGTAATATAGGCAGAAAACTTTCGATGGTCATCATGTATCGGAAGTTCGCGAAATTGTTGCTGGTGAGAAAAAGACTGTGATGGGAAACGTTCTTCCTCAAACACGCGTCAACAATCCCAAATATCACGTGAAACGCTGTTTTTACAACATAAACATCACACGCGGTGCTGTCATTCACGCAAACACCTGATTTAAATGGCGACCGGCATACTGCACTACGAACACCACTGCAGACGAAAACCAATCAAAATTTTTACAAAACTCGCCGCAAGGGCTGCGCTCATGGAGCCTATATACCAGGAGGTTCAGCGAGGCCTTTCAACTCGTCCCCAAAACGAGAACAAGAAATTATGGCGCTGGGGTGCTCCGGCACCTATATGTATATAGATATACGCTAAACATGGGTGCGATCTAAGACAGATCACAGATGATGTACCTAACCCTCATTAGTGTTAAGGGATAACACCAGTCTAGGATTTTGGAAAGACGTTTTCTTCCCTAAAAATACTTTGGTGTTATGAAAATAATATGCAATTGGTCCTGTAGCAAGTTTTTTAATTAAAAGGTTCAATTATCGATTTGGCCGCACTGCCTTGGAGCGCGCGCTGAGTTGCTCGTACAACTGTAAACGAGTTTTTCTCGAAACCACTTTTTTCGATCTCGGAAGACGGATTACTCGACCACCTTTGCATGCATCGATTTGAAATTTTGATAGCAGCTTCACAATTATATTCTTTATGGGAGTACGTAGCCGTTTTTTGATTAAATGTAAACTTCTTTTTATAAACAATTTACCGCTTTTTTGGCAAAAAATCGATTTATTTCCTTCAAAGTGCGCTATTTTTGCAAAATTTGAAAGCAAATTTCTAGGTAGTCTCATAGCTAATAATATATAAATTATCATTTTTTTTTGGTTTTTGTTTCAGGTCTTATATTTTAAGAGAAAACCGTTCTCCCGTGAAGCTATATGTAAAAAAAACACGTTTTTCTAGATGGGCTGTATCGCCGCCATTTTGAGTTTGAGATCTTTTCTCGCTTTTGCGTTTTTTTTCCGAACCGTCATGAGGAAATTATGAATCTGCGGATATTTCGATGTTTGATGTCACGATCGGTCTGTCGTGAGGTTAGAAACTCATCCGATCACTTTCACCTCGTTGACCAATATATTACTATATATGTAGGTGCCACTGCACCCCAGCGCCATCACTTCGGGATATTTTCGGGGACGCTTTTTTCAGCGCCTTTGCATTGCCGCTGAACCTCCTGGTATCTAGGCTCCATGGCTGGGCTACTAGAGTTATTTCGGAGGCCTATACGAGAAACGAAAACGCGTTTCGTCCCGGCTTTTTAGTTTTTGTAATCGCCACTACCTAGCGTTGGCTGTTATGTGACAGCCTTCGGCTCTAAATACTTCGATCAGATGAACGATTCGATACTTTCGTTCCGTGCTGTTATCGTAATAACGAACTGTTACAACGATAACAGAATCCATCATACACGCGGATAATGGTTTTCGAAAAGTTATCTACACTATACTTTTATTCGTGTAAAATATTCGAAGGACCGGTGCAACGTACATATATATGCATGCCTGTCACACGACTACTAACGCCACAGTGCGGTAAGGACATTTTGCGAACAGCATTTATCTACCAGTGTCGCCCCCTGGTTCTGATAGAAGAAATTGTGTGACTTCGTAGGAGGGGATTAGCAGGAAGAGAGTCTTCGAGTATCGTTCATTGTGTGTCGCGCTGTGTCTCTATCTCCGTCACTCTTTGTCGGCTCGTCTCGCACCTCTCGGTCGCGTGCCGGTTTTTCGCGCCCGAGACAAAGGCTGCCTCTGCCTCGAAATATAGACTCGATATAGCTGTCTGTGTATCGCTTTTTGTGTATCGCCCTCTATCTCTCTCACTGTACCTCGGATCGCCTTGCGCCTCAGTCTCAGAGACAAAGGGTACCTTCGCCTCGACGTATATCCGAATTGGCGAGCTCGTTTAAGTTTTCATCACAGTAAATTGTGTGTAATTTCGCAGGAAGAAGGACAGTCTTTGCACTGCGAACGATAGACCATTTCACGGGTTGGTCGTTTTCCCGAGACTTTATTTCTTCCTGCACGGCAAAATATTAATTTATTGCGAAAAGGCACGTGGCTGAAGATGTACGCGTTAGTGGAATTCACCGATGATAATATTTATTATGTTTGTCATGAATCTCATATAATGTCCAAAAAAGGAGACGCATGTTGTGCAACTGTACGTTGCACAACATGCGTCTCCTTTTTCGTGTCCACCGTTTTTTCGAGAAATCGTGTCCACCGTTTTTTAGGAGGCCCCGGAACGTAGGTTTCACCGGGTGAATGTCCCAAATTTTTTCAAGTTTGTAAAAATGAAATATTGCTTTTAATGTGCTTTTTATTTTGAATAGAATAATTGACATATTATATTTTTAAAAATAGAGAAAATATGCTTTTTTGGCTTCGAAACCCGCGTAACCCCATAACCACGTAAAATGATTATTGAGAAAATAAAAGAAAATAAATTATTCAAAAAATGTGCAAAAAATAAGCTTCGCGCAATATATGATGTATGCAACGTTACCGTGATATTAATAATAAAACAAAGTGTCTTCGAATCCTTATGTCCATTCTGTTACAGTGTTATCGCTCACTAGATCGACCTGAGCCTCACGATATACAATATCTAATATCACGACCTGAGCCTCTCGTGCGAATAAAATGTAGACTCTAAAAAAATCTTCATTTCTTAACGACTTCAGAGACGAGCTCAAAAAGTACGAGTAACCGTGCAAGTAATAGTGTATAATGCTTTCGACATTCTCCATTGCGAAATAATCACCAAACAATCATGATAAAAAAAACCATTAACATGGAAGAATGTTTGGGTTTGTTTGGGCCTTGTTGGATTAAATTCTTCGATAAATTATTCGTGGCGTCACCTTGCCATTTCCGAGGAATTGCAGGGTAATTTTATGAGTTTAGGAGAGCATAATCATGATTGCGCGAACGGCTCGAAATGTGGTGGAAGCGGCTTGTATATGCCAGGACCTGAAAAAGGCCCATTCGTCCCTAAATGTTTCGAAAACTGCCAATTTAGCGATAGTCTTGAAAACTACCAGTACATACTTCTTGTTGTTCACGTGAGGGCGTCGCGGGATATCATCGTGTGTCAATTCGTACAACTGAGCACTCGCCTGTTAATCTCGCGATTCACTGAAGTTCTGTGCTTCTACAGTGCTATCGTGTCTTTTTCGGTTTTGGGTACAAACCTTCTCGATGCTCCTGGGGTTATTTTCGGCCCCGAGTCGCAAGCTGTTTACAGAGGAGATTGTGTACAGAGGAAACTTCAAACGCTGCCTAATTACCTTCTCCTCTATCCACGTATCCTAATGACGATGAGAGCATGAAGCTTTCTCCCAAATTCATATTATAGGATTTATAATATTCAATCTAATTATATAATATAATATGTAACTTATACTATGTAACTTGGAAAGAAATAGTCAAGTTTGCGGAAAAAAGTTCCTACTGTTAAAATGTTGAGAATACAAATTTGAAAGTATTTTATAAATGTTATAATTGTTCAAAAGAATTTAATTTGAAAACACTGCTCATGCAATGTTACTTAACCACGTATAACAATTTAGAGAAACAAAGTAAATTATCATTGAAAATGTACATCATACAATTGTGTTCCGTTTGTTTATTCGATTACAATTTGAAGGGACCATAAAAACTATATCATTGAGATAAAACTGATCTAATGAGTTTCATTGAAAAAAATATATTTCCGTACCGTTATTTTGCTACGAATAATAAAAAGTAAGAATCAAACAAAGTGGTTTCGAGTTTATTCTGTTACTATGATTCCCGATGATATGCTCACTCTTTACGGCGAGTAGAACTGTCCCCTGTGCTTCGAAAATTATTGATTAATGTGAGGTTTTAAAAACACCAATCACTTTGCATTGTCTCCGATCTCGTGAATACCAGCAAAGCCCTAGAACGGAACTTTCTATTTATACTGTCCCGAAAACTGCCAATATATATTTGGAGACATAAACTACGCTATATATACTGTCCTGGAAACTGCCAATATATTTACAGAGACCTGAAAAATTATATATACGCAAAGACCTGAAAAGAGCCCATTCGCCTCATAATGTCTCAAAACTGCCAATATATATGTGGAGACATAAACTACGTGATTTATACTGTCCCGAAAACTGCCAATACATTTACAGAGACCTGAAAAATGCCGATCTCTTGGTACTGCCTCGAAAACTGCCAATATGTATTCGAAAAACCTATCTCTCTAAAAGGTCCTGAAAACTGCCTTTATACGCGAAGACCTGAAAAGAGCCCATTCGCCTCATAATGTCTCAAAACTGCCAATATATATGTGGAGACATAAACTACGTGATTTATACTGTCCTGGAAACTGCCAATACATTTACAGAGACCTGAAAAATGCCGATCTCTTGGTACTACTGCCCCGAAAACTGCCAGTATATATTTGGAGACATGAACTACGTGATATATACTGTCCTGGAAACTGCCAATACATTTACAGAGACCTGGAGAATGCGGATCTCTTGGTACTGCTGCCTCGAAAACTGCCAATATATATTCGAAAAGACCTGAAAAATACCTATCTCTCTAAAAACGACCTGGAAGCTGCCTATATACGCGAAGACCTGAAAAGAGCCCATTCGCCTCATAATGTCTCGAAAACTGCCAATTTACCGATAGTCCTGAAAACTACCAGTATATACTTTTTGTAGTATATATACTTTTAGGGGCTTTATATAATGAAAAATCTTCCCGAAAAATGTTGAGGGTGATAGAACGTACGGAAATCGCGGTAAATATATGCCTCTCAAAAAAGTCCCACAAACTGCCGTTTGACATATATATATATATATATACACATTAGGGTGACCGTTATTTTGGCTTCGGTAAAAAAATTTTAACGTCTAGGAAAAAACTAATCAAGATATGATAAAAGAAATCTGTGTAAAATTTGGACGCGCTGGGATAAGGAGGATACGTGCCACCGAGCAGTTAAATTTTCAAACATACATGCATTTTTTAAATGGCCGCACTAAAATATTCATTAGTCTCATAATATTAATTTAAAAATCTGGAATTGGGTATATTTATTGTACATATTAAGAGGTACAAAATATATTATTTACTGATTTTTTTCCATCAATTATGTAGTCGGGAGTAGATTGAAAAATTAATAGAAAATTTGAAAACCGACGTGGCGGGAAATCGAAGCAGTGAATTAATTATCGGAGCGGATTTTTTATGCAAACAATAATATAATAATCGTGTATTGAATGCTTCAAAATGATATTTTTTTCTTAAGCCTGCGAGAAGATTTTCCAACTGTATTGGCCATAATACAAAATATAGTGCAGACAAATAATTCGAAATTTGGTAGTGGCGCTTCGTCCGCTCATTTTTACCGACCGAGTTGGTATGCCATTGTTGGACATAGAAAAAAAATATAACACGTGAAATCTTCACGTTTCTGCAAAGTTATTTCGATTTTACGATGCGATTCCAAATGGTATCAGGTTTTCCAGTCAGACTTTACTTTTCTGCTCGATAAAGACATTGATTTCTTTATTAGTCCCGAGTCTATGGCGTTTTTTGAACGATTTAAAATTTATTGTACTTTTCTCGACACCGATGTATCTGTTTGGGACTCGAACGAGAGTTATCACATGGGCGCGCAATTGATAAAAAAAAATAAGAGTCTGTAATGATATAGCGGAGCGAGGGATCAAACTTATCACCGATTATAAAAATCGATTGACTTATGATGAAGATCAAATACAATTCGTTCTTCAAGTTGTGGCCGAATATCAAAAAAAAATTCCGAACGTAAACACATATACTCTACTTCAAGCATTTCATAGATGGACTGCTATTACTTATGTAATATTTCATGTAAAGGTACGAATTTGCGGTACGTGATTGATGAAAAAAAATCTGTAAATAATATATTTTGTAACTTTTAATATGTATAATCAATGTACCCAATTCCAGATTTTTTATTAATATTATGCGACTAATAAATATTTTAGTGCGGCCATTAAAAAAATCCATGCATTTTTGAAAATTAAACTGCTCCGTGGCATGTGTTCTCCTTATGCCAATGCGTCAAAATTTCACACAGATTTTTTTTCATATCTTGATTAGTTTTTTTGCTAGACGTTAAAATTTTTTACCGAAGCCAAGATAACGGCCACCCTAATATATATATATATATATATATATATATATATATATATGCATCGAGGAATGGCGAGAGGACATCTCATTAAACACTAAAGCAGTCCCGACGATGATAATACTACGAGATGTTGCAACGAGGATTCCGAACATTGCGACTAAATTATTTCAGTGTTTCCTCGTTCTTAATTTCTCGATTTGTAAGCAAATTAGAATACCGTCTCAGCGAGTGACGGTCGTGTTGTAGCTTTCCGCATTGTCTACACATTTCTTTGTTTCGATACGAAATGCGGCCTTCACTTGTCGAAGCGAGGTCTCGCGGAGGATTGTCATTTCTCACGATGACTATATATTGAGCGTGCACAGTCGAGACTGAAGATAAATGGTCCTCAAAAGACGGTGACATTTTCAAGGATATTCCGAACATGAAGGAGATAAACGACAAACCAATTGGATGAATTTTAATTTCAAACAAACCTAAACGAAGTTTATTATAAGAATCAAATTCCCTAGCCCGGACGAAAATTCCCTAGTTTGTTACAACAGCCTGGGAACTTCCTCGCCATCGAGCTTGCATCCTGGCCAACTGTTCATTTTATCCGAAACACGAGTTCAGATAAAGAAAATTAAAATCTACCCAAACGGCTGGACAAGTTACTCATTGGCCTACTAAAAAATTCCCTAGTTCGATACAACAGTCTGAGGAATTGATCTCCATTGAGCTTGCGTTGTGACCAATTGTGTACTTTTTTTGAAAACGGAGTTAAAAAAACGGCAATCAAAATGTACCTAAACGACTGGACGAGATACTCATTGGCCTACTAAAAAAATCACTAGTTTGATACAACAGGTTGAAGAATCGGTCACCATCGAGCTTGCGCCCTGGCCAAATTTTTATTTTTTTTCCGAAGAACAAGTTTAAAAAAGGAAATTAAAATTTACGCAAACGATTGAACAAGTTACCCATTGGCCTATTGAAAGATTCCCCAGTTTGATAACACAGCCTGGGGAATTGATCGCCATCGACCTTGAGTTCGGACGAATTGTTTATACTTGCCGAATAACGAGTTTTAAAAAAGGGAATTAAAATCGACCTAAATGACTGGACAAGTTACTCGTTGACATACTAAAAAAGTCCTAGTTCGAAACGACAGCCTGAGGAATTGATCATCGTCAAGCTCGCGTTCTAACCAATTTTAAAAAATGTTTACAAAAGCTTCCAAAGATGAACATAAAAATTGACATTTGAAAAAAGATGCAATAATCGTACATCGCATCGTAATAAAGCAGTTAATTAATCTTCTGTGTAGACTGACAGTGTACACACCGGATATGATTGTCCTTTTAAAAGGAGCTCATTAATTACCACTCAACCAAGCTTTTTACTTCAGTTGGCCTCTCTCTCTCTCTCTCTCTCTCTCTCTCTCTCTCTCCCCCATCTCTTTCTTGGTGCTTCGCGTGTTGCTGGAATGAATGTGAGCATTAGTGCATCTGGTACATTAGCGGCTAGCTCTTCGCAACCATCTCTGTTCCGTCCGGAAGTACACACATATACATACACGATGCATCGTTGATGTGGCGCCTGTTCCGTTTCCTCTCGTCCGTTGCCTTTGCCGGAATATCTTCGAGAAAACGGAGAAAAGTGCCGTAGATAAATGAGAAAGAGTTTCTACAGCATCCACCTAAAGGCTTCAAGGTACTCTGGCCACTGTTGGCAAAGCGTTGGAGCACTGGGAATTGTTTACGATGGGAGCCGGAGACAGGGATAATAGGAGGAAAGAGAGTACGGTCGGACTCATTATGAGTGATTGTTCAGAAAAAATGGTCGAATGTATAGACTCGCAGCACTGAAGTTGTATCATAATTATACGGGACGGTGCAAGCAATTTTCATTTCACTCTTGTTCACTGTAATAGTGTGCTTTTGTGTGAACTTTTTCATTAATGCGCAATTTGATTAATTGGATATACAGGGTGTCCCAGAACTAAATGCGTTCCCTGAAATGGGAGGTTGGGGGTGAAATTCTAAGTCGATTGATATAAGCATGTGTGGATCTCAGATCAACCCCTGAATTATTATTCATTTTTAAAGGCGGGCCAATCAGGTGCACCCGCCTTTAAAAATGAATAATAATTCAGGGATTGATCTGAGACCCACACATGCTCATATCAATTGGCTCAGAATTTCACCCCCAACTCCCGATTTCACGGAACGCATTCAGTTCTGCGGCACCCTGTATATGTGGGGAGTTTGAAGATAAATTATATGTAGGGATTTCGAGTTTTGCGGTATTGTTCCCAGACTCAATATGATCTTAGCACGTTTATGTAAACGTCGTTTCGGGGAAGTTTTTGGATCGAAAATCAACGGATCGTTTAAATCGACTTGCCTTGCAAATCGATAAAATGATTCAATAATTTTCGTTTATCATTTAAGGGTGGAGATACGATTGGGCGAGGAAAAATTTGCCGCTTTTCATTTTTTTTTAAAGGAAAGACTTCTTCACCATTTTTGAGACTTACGCTATGTTTTATTACTACTTTTGGCTGTTCCATGGAATTTGAAATAAAATGTATTTATCTTTAAAAATGGCGCGGGCATGGCACGGTCTTCTAAAATGTATTTTCAAAACTGGCGTGACGTATAGGTAAAAAAAACGAATCGACCGATTCTGATAAAATTTCTTTCGAATCTCATTGTCTGAAACATGGCCCTAAATGTTCTTGAAAAAAAAGTATTTTTGATTGCAAAATGTAGCAATTTTGGGGGAAAATTCAATGTTTTCTTTTCAAAGCGTACCATTTAATCGATTTTCAACATTTCTCCCTTTTTCTTGGTTCATATTCTGCGTATGAGTGTTAAGGAAAGAAAGATTTTCGTTCGTTTCATTTCAGATTAATCCAGCCCACGCTACGTGTCACGCCGTCTCACAACATACGCTGCAACATGTTTTGTACCATACCTCTGCCATTTTTGCCAGATTGATAAACAAAAATACCATGCAACAACAAGAAGTAGTGATAAAATATACCCTTAGTCTAAAGAATGAGGAAAACATCTTTACTTTAAAAAAAATCATGAGAAGCAGCAATTTCTTCCTCGGGCAAAAGCATTTCCCCCTTTAATGCTTGAAGTAAAGAAAAAATCGTGCGTGACCGGCTACGAGGTCATTGTTTACCTACAAGGAAGAGTACACTCAAATGCCCTTCTTCGATTTTGTTGAAATACATACATGTGATAAAGCATTAGACTATTAGATAGATTTTAAGGGGGGAAACCACCCCTCAAAGAAAAGCGTGTCACGGAGTGATTTTGCCATTTCTCCCAGAAGCAGTCCGCCGGTCCGAATGAAACAAAAATCAAAATTCTTCTAATGTAAAGTGATGAAAAATGCACGATGAAAGTATCAAAATAAAATTAATTTTAGGGTGATGCGCCTTTTTTGAAGGGTGGTTTCCTCCCTTAAAACCATTTTCCCGCCGATAAAAAAGAAACGTGTCTTATAGTTTGCAATGCTTTATGAAATGTATGAGTTTCAACAAAATCGAAGGGGGACGTTTGAATTATGGTCCTTGTCAACGTCGGACTTTAAGGCGTTAGGCCACAGTAACGGGTATAAAATCATGTGCGAATTTAACCATTTTTTCCGTATGAAAAAGTGATTCACTCATAATATTAATTACACATCTATTTAGTATGAATATCAAGCTGTTAGAAAATATACATTTTTTTCGATGTACAAAAATGGCCGACTACTTGAAACTTCTCGAAACACCTTTTTTCCAATTGGCGTGACAAATAACTTATTCAACTTTCACTCGATTTACTTCAAATTTAAAAGTTATGTTCCTCATGGCATTTCGCAGAGAAGTACGTACGCAATTTCTGATTAATCGAAAACTTTTCATTTTATGAGCAGTTTATGAGCAATTATAACGAAATTTTTCACTGAAAATTCATTTCTTAAGTTCAAATACCTACAACTTTTGAAGAAAACATTTTTTTTTAATTCCGTACGTACCTCTCTAGGTATTCTAATGTTGATTGACGAGAATTTTTGTTTTTCGTTCTAGGTAAAAAATTGTGGATGCTAAATATCAGGCCGCGAAGCGACTGAAAAAAGATAAAAGAAAATATTAGTAGTCGGCCATTTTGTACAGCGAAAAAAAAATTCTAGCAGCTTGATAGTCATTGTAAATCGATGTGTAATTAATTTTATGAGTAAATCACTTTTTCATACGAAAAAATTGTTAAATTCGCACATGATTTTATACCCCGCATAAGGTCTTAAACGTGAATTTCTGAGCCAATTTTTGTCGCACGACATTTCAAAAAAAGCGTCTTGTTGGCAATGAAACACCTTCTATGTTCACCAAGGGGACCCTACTAGTTGTGAATCACCCTGTACATATACAGGGTGAGGCACATAAAGTGTTACAGAGCAATAGCACTCAAACTATTGATCATATCCAAAAATATTTCAGACAAAAGTTTCAGTGTTCGAGAAGGCCGTCATACTGGACCACCCTATTTTTTTATCGGTGAAGGCGCTGAAGCTACCTCAAGGTCAACTCCACTTTTTCAAATGGAACCATGTATTTATTTTCGATATTATTGTTACCGATTTTAAGACGAATTCAGCAACCTACGACACAAGGTCATTCTATTCACACAAAGTATGAAAATAGTAGAAAAATCGAAAAATATCGGAATAATCACTTTCAAAGGATCCACTAGCCTTGGTTTGGGTCTACCTACAGAAGATGCTCGGAGTGATGACCCTCGACTTGTAAACACTTGTTTGATCGCTGTTTTCATTTCTTACGATACCAATGTTTCTTATCGGCAGCAAGTACGCAGTTTCTGTTGACATATCACTGTAAAAAAGTCATTAAATTTACTATACTTTTATAATTGAACATTTCTAAAGTCGGAATATGAAACTCAAATTCGCACTTCAGTAATGGAAACTTCAGTAATGTAAATGAACTTTCATAGATTCGTATACATTTTAATGTATGGGACATTGAATATTAGTATGCTGCGTATGAGTTTTCCAACGCGCATCATAATAACACAAATATTTGTTTGATTAATGCAACAAACGTATAGGATTTCATTACTTACACAAAAAGTATGAAAATCGCAACATGACTATTATTTTTAACTTCATTCTGTTGAAAAGTACAATACCTTGTACATTGAATATAGCAAAACGCTGTTTAAAGAAATATGAAATTTAAAATACTTTTACAATACTATGGCAAATGAAATTTCAAAACTTAGTATATGAATGGATATTTAGGCTTCAGTGTTGTAAAATTCAACACCGGACCTACATTTCATACGGTTTTACACTTCGTAATACGTACGAATTCAGTATTAATACACTATCTACAATTTTTCAAGGCGTCTAACAGAAAAATAAACATTTTTAGTTGAAAAATACAAAAAGAGTTTTGAATATATAAAATGTAGACAAAGTAAGAAAATTACAAACTGACTCTTAATTTTTACCATACTTGGTTCGGGAGTAGACCATTTTTTGTGCACTGAATACTGAGGGAAAAACAAATAAGTGGTGAATTAACTGAACAAGCAGCAAAGTCTACTTAAACCCAAACAAACTAAAATCTATGCCCATTAATTTTGATATATCCACAACTGATACTTTTGAATGGGTATATGATTTTTTCAGCACTTTGGCATTACAGCATTACTACACATTACTTACACATTCAAAACGTAGTGTATTAATTTAAAAATAATGATTATTAGTTTTCACAGACTGAATCAGTAAAAAGAATTCCGGAATTTGTATTGTAATATTCATACAGAGTTTATTAAAGACGCAGAAAGTAAATAATAACAATTACACTAACCTAACACCGTAAAATTAATACACTTTTCTATGCAAAATTTACTTTTTTTTACATTTTAAGGGGTTATCCCCACTTGCGATTTTGAAAAAATCGATTTTTTTTATTGCATTTTTTTGAAGTATAAGTATCTGAGAATATGTCCTGAAAATTTCAAGTCGATCCGAACAAAATTGACTGAGATATGAGCGTTGAAAGAGAAGAATCCGTTGTGAAATTGAAACTTTAAACGCGTTTTTCTCAAAATGGCATTTCTGAAGTCGGTGACCAAGATTACTCGAACACTAATGAACCGATCTTCTTGAAATTTTGCAGGCTTTTAATACATAAAAATGTAGTCTTTAATCGTTCGATTTTTTTTCGTTAAAATCGAACCATTAACTTTGACTGTCCGCCATTTTGTGAAAAATGAATATTTTTTAAAATCCTTCGATTAAAGACTAGTTTATATTTATATTTGACTAAATCCATCCGCATTTTTTTTTCAGATGATCCACTTCGCCGCAATATTGGTCACCGCAAACCGTGTATATAAAAACATTATTTCATTGACGGCCATTTGCCACTAAACAATGTATTATATGCTTGCTTCGTTTTCATGATTACATGTAGTAGCGTTAGGTACTACCAGAGTCATCACACCTTCAGAGTCGAAAACTTCGTGTATAGCGCGTGCGTGGCGCTGCGTCCGTTTTTGATCATTGTCGTTTTGTGTGCCAGAGGAATCACGTCGTTTCTTCACTCTGTCCCAAAGTGTTAAAGAAAAATGGGAAAACATAGCAAGAGAAAACGCGAAGAAAAGGAGGACAGGATGGAGGATCTCTTGAAGCGTTTGAAGCGTATTGAAAGCCATCTTGGGGGAGTAAGTATTCCATCTACGAGTCGGGAAAATCGTGACGACGACGAGAGCGAGTACGCTCAAGATGGCCGCCACACGCCAACACTTGAAGACGAGGATCATCATGGCAGAGAAACGCCGCCGCTGGAAGGCAAGCAGCTGAATGGTATACAAAAAAAAAAAAAAAAAAAAATTCCGACCAAGCTCACGCAAAAGCGGAGATGAGAGTCGAGATTCTAAGGCATTATTGCTATCCGACCGAGCTTATGCACAAGCTAAGACACGTGTCGAGAATGTGTAACGACTCGAGCTCATTGAATACGTGAGACACGAAGTCGATTCTTATGGGCAAATTAATTAATATTTGCTATTTCGTTTTTTTGTGTGTTTTTCCTATCTCTAGAAAACTCTCCTAGAGAACTTATGAGACAGGACCAGGAAATAGATCCTGAGTCACCACGAAGCAATAGCGAGCCTCCTCCGGCCCAGTTGGAATCTGCCTTACCGACGGCGGAAGTCTCGGTCGATAATAATGTACCGATCGACAATCAGATCGATGAGGAGTTATTGTCTATATTAGGCGACGATCCATCGAAAGAAAATTTAATGGAGGAGACAATTCACGCTGATATTGCTTCGAGATGGAATTTCTGGATGAAGCACGGACTTAAAAAAGAATCAAAGGACGAAATTCTCAAATGTTCCGTGCTATCTAATTGTCCCAACAAGGCTCCTATACTCAACGAGGAAGTTGCTGCTAGTCTGACCGAAGCCGCAATGAAAAGAGACAAACATTTCAGCCATGCTCAAAACTTGGCAGGAGCAGGTCTTACCTATATTGGGAAAGCATTAACGATAATTTTTAACAACGAACTCAAACACACACGTCGTAAGGAAATCATCGAATGTCTCTGGAATGCAGGAAAATCTATGTCTGAAATTTTCCACCTCGAAACGGTAGCTCGTAAAGCTTATATAATGCCAGGCATGTCGAAACCTGTAAAAGATCTATTAGAAAAAGCGGAGACAAATAAGTACTTGTTCGGAGACGACCTGGAAGAAAAAAATTAAAAAGTCAAGGTGCTCGAGAAGTTAACAAAAGACATTCGACCAGTTCACCCTACGCCTAAGCCAAAACCTTCAGCCAAGCCGTATCAGGGAAACTTCAAGAGCCCTCCTGCGAGAGGTTCGCAGGGGGGCTACAGACGCCCACCAACAGCAGCAACATCAACCCAAGAGAGAACAAACCAAAATCGAGTACCTCACTCTGCTCGACCTTACAAACCGCAGATCTCGAACCGATCCAATCACCAGACGAGGCCCCGGTAGAAGACGAGGTGCGATCAGCAGGCAGACTGTTTTTTTATCGAGATAGGTGGAGGCGTATAACTGACGATCAGTTCGTTCTAAATTATATTTCTGGCGTCAAACTGAATTTCGAGTCGGAACCTGTTCAGAATGTTAAGTACACGAGCACACCAAGATCTCAGACAGAAAAAATTGCCTTAAAATTGTCCATCGACGATCTCCTTAAGAAAGGCGCTATTGCGTGTTGCAAACCGCTGGAGCATCAATTTTGCTCTCCATTTTTTTTGGTCAAGAAAACGGACGGCGGAATGCGTTTTGTGTTAAACCTAAAAGAGTTAAATCGCTATATTTCAGCCCCGCACTTCAAAATGGAAGACCTTCGCACAGCGCAAAAACTCATAACAAGAGATAGTTATATGTGTAAACTTGATTTGAAAGACGCGTTTTTTCTTGTCAAAATTGATGAATATTCAAGGAGATATTTGCGATTTTGTTACAATCAGCAAACATATGAGTTTCTGTGCTTGCCTTTTGGTCTATCCTTGAGTCCATACATCTTCACGAAGATTATGAAGCCCGTTATGGAAATATTGAGATCAGAGAATCACATATCAGTCATCTACCTTGATGACATTTTATGTATCGGCAAAGATTGTGAAAGCTGTTTGCTAAACGTTCAATCATCTATAAAACTGTTAACACATCTTGGTTTTATAGTAAATTTTAAAAAGAGCATTGTCATACCATCGAGAATCTGTACCTATTTAGGCTTCACTCTTAATACGCGTAGAATGACATTAGAACTTACGGTAGAGAAAAAGAAAAGATTATTAGAGATGATTGACAAGTTACGTGAAAATTCGAGACTCAAAATTCGAAATTTTGCCAAATTTATCGGATGTTTAATTGCAGCATGTCCAGCTATCCCATATGGATCACTCTATTGCAAGCTCTTTGAAAGAGAAAAATTTCTCGCACTGCTAACGAACGGTGGAGATTACAACAAGCATCTAACTATTACAAGATCTCTTCATAGAGAATTCGATTGGTGGAAAAATAAGATCACCAGCGCGAAAAGATCTATAAAAAATATTCACTACGCTGTTGAGATATTTTCAGATGCTTCTTTGTCAGGTTGGGGTGTAGCATGCCGAGGCGAGAAAACGGGCGGTTTTTGGTCTATTGAGGATCGAAAAAGACGCATTAATCAGTTAGAATTAATGGCAGCACACATTGGTCTTAAAGTGTATGCAAAAGACCTCAAAAACTGTTCTATTTTGCTACGCGTCGATAACACCACTGCCATAGCCTACATCAACAAGATGGGAGGAATTCAGTATCCTGAATTAAACGAATTAGCTAAAACATTATGGCAGTGGTGCGAACAGAGAAATTTGTTCGTATTTGCGTCGTATATACCCTCAGCTTGCAACAAAGACGCTGATGAATCTTCCCGGAAAACAAACATTGACACCGAATGGGAACTTGCAGATTATGCATTCGAACAGCTGATGAGGGAGAGGGGGCCATTTGAAATAGATTTATTCGCTTCTAGACTTAATGCAAAAGTGAACAAATTTTGCTCGTGGAAACCGGAGCCTGACTGTTATAACGTGGACGCGTTCACTTTAAATTGGGAAAAATTATTCTTTTACGCATTCCCACCTTTCTCACTATTACCCAAAGTATTGTCAAAAATCGATTCAGATAGATCTCATGGTGTGCTCGTAGTACCTTATTGGCCAAGTCAACCTTGGTATCCATATTTTACATCTTTATTGTGCGAAAAGCCATGGTTTTTTAAACCAAGTCAAAATCTATTGCTCTCTCCTTGTAGGTCGGTGAATCATCCTCTAGCCTCGCAACTTTCCCTGGTAGCCGGTCTATTGTCAGGGACGCCTTCATCAGAAGTCAGATCTCAGAGAGTAGCAGCAAGATAATAATGGCTTCGCTTACCAATAGTACACTGAAGCAATACGATGCTCCCATTAGAGAGTGGTACTTCTTTTGTCAGGAGAAAACGTATAGCGTATTTGAAGCATCTCAAAACGAACTACTCGAATTTTTAACAAAAAAATTTGACGAAGGAGCTTCTTATAGTACCTTGAACACGGCTCGCTCTGCGGTGTCATTGATATTAAGTCTAGATGTATCGCAGTGTCCGATCATCACGCGTTTTTTCAAAGGCGTCTATAAACTCCGACCATCAAAACCGCGCTACAGTAAAATCTGGAATACGGAACCTGTACTAAAAAGAGCATCCGAATTATATCCTTTATGCGATCTATCTTTGGAACAATTAACCAACCGATTAATAATTTTGTTAGCCCTTGGTACCACACATCGCGTACAAACATTATCGCTTATTGATATAGATGAAATCAATGCTCTAGATGCTGGCGTTGATATAAGAATAAGTAAACTGATCAAAACAAGTAGATACGGAGCGGCTCAGCCCAATTTTTTCATTCCGTTTTTCAACGATAAACCAAAGTTCTGTCTCGCTTCTACGATCATACACTATGTTGAAATTACTAAAGAAATTCGTAAAGATGTCAAGAATTTAATATTATGTATTAAGAAACCGCACAAAGCAGCTACGGCGCAAACAATCATTCGATGGATTCGAGCATTTTTGCGTACAAGCGGTATTGATGGTGACTATTCCGGTCAAAGTACACGTCACGCGTCGGCTTCAGCAGCTCTAAAGAAAGGTCTTGACGTTAGCATCATTAAAAATACAGCTGGATGGTCCGAAGATTCTCTTGTATTCGCCAGATTTTACAATCGTCCGATCGAGCCAGATAGAGGTTCATATGTAACGACGGTTTTAAGTTGATTTCAAGCTAATTTTAAATTTGTAACGCAATACTAAGTATAGCACTATAAAGTTGCCAATACTTGTGAATTTTATCATAATGTTATAACAATTTGAAACTCTAAACATCTACATGTAATCATGAAAACGAAGCAAGCATATAATTGAAAATTAAACGAACTTACCTGAAGTGAAGTTCGATTGAAATTATATGCGTAGCTTCGTTTGAAATGATTACATGGCCCCATATCCCTCCCTACCCCAAATCCTAAAACTCTAAACTAATGATCAAAAACGGACGCAGCGCCACGCACGCGCTATACACGAAGTTTTCGACTCTGAAGGTGTGATGACTCTGGTAGTACCTAACGCTACTACATGTAATCATTTCAAACGAAGCTACGCATATAATTTCAATCGAACTTCACTTCAGGTAAGTTCGTTTAATTTTCAAATATTTTTTAATAAAAAAATTACTGAAAGTTCTTCAAGATGTGTTCTTTAAGATGGTATATTGATCGATTAAAAAAGTTTTGTAGTTTTCTTTTAAAAAATTCATGAAAAAGGCCTTTTTTGTGCTACAAGTGGGGGTAACGGATTAAAATACAATCTGTGCATATTAATTTTAATACGCTTATAATAGATACCTTGCGATACGTATATGATTTTTCCAGTACTTAAGTGTTGCGATATTACTGAACGATTATTAGACATTCGAAAAGCAGTGCATTGATCTTCAAACGACAATATTAAAATTCATAAACGGTATCTGTAAAAAGACTTCCTGCCCTTTTATATTAATTTTAATACAGATTTGTTTTACAGTGTATCAGTTAGTCACGCATTACCGTCTAATGTGAGTACATCGGATCGCGAAAATGAACGATTTTCAAGAATCTTTGGATATGTTGATGATGCTGGGGGAATGCCGTAAACATTACAGAAACGCCCAAGATTTGTATGCGGCTCGTTATCCGGATAGGCAACAAATATCGCACATGGCATTGATGCGATTAGCTGACCGTTTCTGTCACTTCGGTACAGTGAAACAAACACGAGTCAAACGTCGACCGATTGTTAATGAAAATAATGCGGCTGCTATCTTAGCTTTTGCTGCACTAAATCCACATGCGAGCAGCAGGCAAATGGAAAGAGAGAGTGGAATTAGTCAGCGATCTGTATTAAGGCGGTCCTCTAGTTTCTCGGGTCGAAAAAATCGATTTTTTTTCATAAATCACATCTACAACATGTGTAGAAAATGTGTGCCAAAGGATTTTTCGATATTCGAAGTGGTTCACAAGTTACGGCCCTGGAACGGAGCAGGTATACGGAGCAGGTATACTTTCAAACGCGTTTTTCTCCAAACACCATTTTTCGAAACGGTGACCACGATATTTCAGAAACTACAGCACCGATCTTGTTCAAATTTATACAGCATCTTTAATATGTTATAAGCCAGCGATTGAACTAGGATTATCATGATTGCTTCGATAGTTTTTTTTGTACGAGCGAAAAACTTAAGAAAAAATGAGTAAAAAATAGAATGTAATTTTCAAAAGTGTATAATAAAGTCATTTTTTGTAATTTAGAATTCACTCTAGTTCAATCGCTAGCCTTAAATATGAAGATTAAAATGCCGTTTGGTTTTTTGATTTCAGATAAGCAGAACAGCCGCAATCTTGGTCACCGTCAAGCACCTCTTTTACTTGATGCCTTCCTGTCGGCCACTATAACGTTTATTCTATTATATATTTTCACTTCAAAAAATTCGTAAAGCTTATTTAAAAGTTAATAAAGATTATGCAAAAACAATGAGATTGATTATTTCGATGATTTGCCTGTAAAAAATTATTGAAAAAACCGTAAAAAACAGCCGAGAAACCAGAGGACCGCGTTAAGAATCTTACATCAACACACGTTCCATCCGTATCGTATGTCATCACATCAGGATTTGTACGGCAATGATTTCCTAAATCGCGTCAATTTCTGTTACTGGATTCGTAGAAAAGTGCGCACAGATGGCTCATTTTTGAGTCATGTCCTTTTTTCTGATGAATCTAACTTCACAAATACGGGAAATGTGAATAGGCATAACATGCATTATTGGGCAAATGAGAATCCTCGATGGATGAGAACTGTACCATTTCAACATCCGTGATCCGTTAATTCTCGGTGCGGCATTGTCGGCGATCACGTCATTGGTCCATATTTTTTAAGGTCGCTTGACTGGGCAAGTTTACGCAAACTTTCTGCAAAATATACTGCGTCAATTACTGGAAGACGTGCCCTTGCATGTTCGCATGAACATGTGGATGCAACACGATGGTGCACCACCCCATTATGCTCTGTGTTCGAGACAAGTGACGAATGAGATTTTTGGTGAAAAGTGGATAGGACGAGGCGGCCCTGTAGCTTGGCCACCTCGTTCGCCAGATCTAACATCACCAGATTACTTTTCATGGGGTTTTGGTAAAGAACGCGTAACGGCGGTAGCACCTACCACGCCTGATGACATGAAAGATAGAATACGCCGAGCATGTACCGAAATTACACCACAAATGTTGGCTGAAGTTAGACGGTCTTTTCATCAGCGAATTAACAAGTGCTTACAAGTCCAGGGTCATCATTCGAGCATCTTTTGTAGGTAGACCCAAACCAAGGTTAGTGGATCCTTTGAAAGTGATTATAACGATACTTTTCGAATATTTTCATACTTTGCGTGACTAGAATGACCTTGTATTGTAGGTCGCTGAATTCGTCTTAAAATCGGCAATAATTTAATCGAAAAAAATACATGGTTCCATTTTAAAAAGTTGAGTTGACTTTGACGTAGCTTCAGCGCCTCTACCGATAAAAAAATAGGGTTGTCCAGTATGACGACCTTCTCGAACATCGAAACTTTTGTCTGAAACATTTTTCGATATGATCAATAGTTTGAGTGCAATTACTCTGTAACACTTTATGTGCCTCACCCTATATATGCATATGTCTGTGCGAGTGCTTGTTGCAAAAAAAAAACATTCTTCGATGTTTTGCAACTCGTTTTCGTTACCTGTTCACTCATACGTGTTCGTTCGTCATTAACGCAGTCGTATCAGCGAAAGCACGACACGGTTCGCAGTCCACACGACGTGCTACTACAGATCTAAATTATACGCAGTCATAGGTAGTTGGCGGTGCGGGTTTACGAGCCAGCAGGAAATTGTTTAGTCACTGGCTTTGCACTTGACCTCGTTCATGATTCAGCCCCGAAACTTCTGCCATGACAAAATATACTCAATGAAATATTGTTTATTCTTTGAAATATATATTAAAAAGAAAAGAAATTCCGTCTTTAATCCAGTATGGAATTTCATATGTTCTTTCATAATGACCCACAAGACATTATCGCTATATATATTCTTTTGATAAACTTTTAAATTTAAAAAAAGATCGCCAATTAATAAACAAATCTCGTCGAAAAATGGTTTGTTTTACCAATAAAAAAAATGCTGGTTTACCTTGAAAAGAATTCTTCTCTTTTTGAATTCCAACAATGGGTTTATTGTATTTTTTCCATCAATTAAATGTACAAGAAAATTGAATGACTTATCGAACAGCCAACTACCGTGATTGCACAGTCTAATATTTTGTGTGCTTGATTTTCGCACATATTCGCTAACAAAAACATTAGTAACTTTATGACGATACTGTGAATCCTCATTTTCACGGTACCAAGGGTCCAATAATTAGTCGAACCGTACCTATTTATTTAGCTACGTGGTAACATTCACTTAACAGATATTAACAATGTACTGAAAAATGATCGGGAGTTTTCCTTAAGCGTGATGTAATTAGCCCACGAAATACGTCGAGTTGCCAATTTTTTTTCTTACAAAACGGTACTGTAGATCGTATTCAAACTGCACCGGATGATCATTAATGCAAGGAGGTTATAAAGGTCCAAAAAAATTTCAGCTCGGTGGTAACATGTTGACTTAACCCCATAACAACCTTAAGGCGTTACCCCCACTTGTAGCGCAAAAAAAGGCCTTTTTCATGATTTTTTTAAAGAAAGCTACAAAACTTTTTTAATCGATCAATATACCATCTTAAAGAACACATCTTGAAGAACTTTCAGTAATTATTTTATTGAAAAATATTACATTGTTGAGTGGCAAATGGCCGTCAATGAAATAATGTTTTTATATACGCGGTTTGCGGTGACCAACATTGCGGCGAAGTGGATCATCTGAAAAAAAATGCGGATGGATTTAGTCAAATATAAGTATAAACTAGTCTTTAATCGAAGGATTTTAAAAAATATTCATTTTTCACAAAATGGCGGACAGTCAAAGTTAATGGTTCGATTTTAATGAAAAAAAAACGGCCGTTTTTTGGCTATAAAACGGCCATTTTTTTTCGAAAAAAAATCGAACGATTAAAGACTACATTTTTATGTATTAAATAAGCCTGCAAAATTTCAAGAAGATCGGTTCATTAGTGTTCGAGTAAGCTTCGTCACCTACTTTAGAAATGCCATTTTGAGAAAAACGCGTTTAAAGTTTCAATTTCAGTTTACACGAAGAAAATTTTTTTTTTGTAAACCCACATAGAGTCATCTATTCCGGGCCCATACAGAAGTATGGGCCCGGATACTTATACTTCAAAAAAATGCAATAAAAAAAATCGATTTTTTCAAAATCGCAAGTGGGGGTAACCCCTTAAGGGAAGGTTTTGACTTGTTGGGCCAAAAAATGTTCGATTCTTCACCAATTTTTCATGCGAAAAGTACTAAGTATAGAATGTTGATGTTTGGTATGTTGACTAAGCGGTCTTTATTGAACATCGAAATATTTTTTTGAGTTCGACAAAACATGGTGGTGGGAGTGGGAGGAGCCACGTATGTCGGTGCGCGGGCGATGACATTCTTTGCTTACGGAAGTCCTGAGTCCCGGACAGGTAATCTGAAGCAAAAAAATCAAACATATTTTTACTTTGTACAATATTGTGTGTAAGATGGCCTAGATTCAAAAAGAAAAATAAAAGAATAAAAAAATAGTGTTTGATCGGAATGAAGTTTGTTTTTTTTCCCAAAAATTTTCGCAGTTTTTTGCTCACTATTTTTTTATTTTTCAATTTTTCTTCTTGATTCTAGGTCGACATATACAATATTGTACAAAGTAAGAATATGCTTGATTTTTTTGCTTCAGATCACCTGTCCGGGACTTAGGACTTCCGCAAGCGAAGAATGTCATCGCCCGCGCACCGACATACGTGGCTGCTGCCACTCCCACCACCATGTTTTGTCAACCTTTAAAAAATATTTTGATGTTCAATAAAGACCGCTCAGTCAACATACCAAATATCAACATTCTATATTTAATACTTTTTGCATAAAAAATTGGTGAAAAATAGAACATTTTTTGGCCCAACATGGCAGAACCTTTCCTTAAGGAGTTAGGCCACTCTAGAGGCCGAAAAAATAGGCTTTTTGGGATTTTTTTCTTCAGAAAAACTATAAAATACATCGAGATTACAAAAAATGGTGTTTATCATCCATATCAGTGACTATATACAATAATTTTTTTAAAGCGATTAATTTCAAAATGGCAGCTGTGCAGCGTTTATTTCAAAACTGCATTTTTTATGTTGGCCGGAAACATAACTCAGACAGTTTTCAACCGATTCACAACAATTATCTGACGATTTTTTAGGCAAATATTTCACTTTCCAAAAATATCGTCAGATAATTGCTAATAACAAATGAACTATGCAATATAAAAAAAATCCTTCGTGCTTCCATAGACAATGTATTTTTCAAGATATATTCAACATTTCAAGTGAATCGGTTGAAAATTATCTGAGTTATGTTTCCGGCCAAAAAATGCAGTTTTGAGATAAGCGCTGCACGGCCGCAATTTTGAATGTAATCGCTTCAAAAAAATTATTGTCACTAAGTCACTAATATGTACGATAAACACCCTTTTTTGTAATCTTGATTGATTTTGTAGTTTTTCTGAAAAAAATCCCCGAAAAGCCTATTTTCCGGCCTCTAGAGTGGCCTAAGGCCTTGAGTGCACCAGGAGTGTATAATATACCCTGCTCGTGCGGCAAAGCGTAGATACGAGGGTGGGGTGAAAAGTTTCCGGCCTGACCAAGAAAAACGATATTTAAAAATTTTTTTTTGCTTTATTTTTCAACATAATCTCCATCAACACTGATACATTTCTCATAACTCTCGCATCCCAAAAAAACAGTAGCCATAACCTTGTTTGCCGATAAAATTGTTTTTGCCTTCTTTGGGGTTGGTTCCCCTTTTCCAACCCACTGTTGTGACTGTTCTTCACTTTCAGGAGTGTAGTGCTGGACTCATGTCTCATCAACAGTTATGAATCGACGCAAAAATTCGTTTGGATTACGTCTATACAGCGCTAAATTTTCGGTAGCGTCGAGCGTTAGCAAACGCTCGATTGGTCGAGCGTTAGCAGACGCAGCACCCACCTTGTACACAGCTTTTCCATGTTCAAATGGTTGTGCAAAATATTTCGCACACGTTCGGCTGACATCCTACAGGTCTCAGCTATCTCATGCACTTTCAACCTGCGGTCTTCCAACGCTATTTTATGGATTTTTTCAATCATCTCTGAAGTTGTGACTTCAACGGGCCGTCCTGAGCAAAGCTCGTCAGAGGTGCTCATACGACCAATTTTAAATTCAGAAACCCACTGATTAATAATTGAATATGATGGGGAGGAGTCTCCTAGTGCTGAATCCATCTCTTCTTTTATTTGTTTTGGTGTAAAACCTTTCAAATGGAAGTATTTGATGACAGCACGTTTTTCCAATTTTTCCATTTTTACGAAAACAACGGAAGCATCTCGCGCAATGTGCTCTTAAACGCAAACTAACGTAGCGATTGGGCTGAAACTGTACATACAAGCTCGGCAGGAATGGTACTGTAGGAGGCCGCTCCAAAACTAGACCTAGTGGCACCATCTCTTGGTCAGGCCGGAAACTTTTCACCCCACCCTCGTAGGAGAGACCGGCAGGAACATCAGTACACGGATCAAAGAACACCAACGGTGTATCAAATATGACCACATTCCGCAATCAGCTCTGGCCGAACATTGTACGGAGACTGGTCATGCCATTTAGTTCGACAAAGCCCAAAGTCCGGCCCCATCAAACAGCTATTTTTCGGAAATCCGAATATATCCATACAATCTGAACAGAGCCGAAAGGTATCACGTCAATCCTTTTCGGCACACCGTTCTCCCGGTTTGAAATTAACCAGCTGATCAATTAAAACATCCGATTGGCCGGTGCGGTGATCTGGAACGATGACTGCAACTATACAAGGAATACCTGAGGCACGAAAGCTTCACTATCGGAGCTCTCAGCCCTGATGATGCGGCCTGTAACGTTCGCGAAACGTCGGCACAATGCTGATCCTCACCACGGCCTCCATCCGGAACTCTTCTAATCACATAAAGAGCCGCGAAAGCCTTAAAACCAAAATAATCGTATTACCCGCTACATACATTCGATGCACCAAATTTTTTGCACCGGGTTTCCTCTTGTCCTCTCCGCTGGCTAAGTATTTCCTCTCCGAAAGTTTACCCGGCGTCTGTCACAAGGGAAGAAAATCGCGTGGCTATGTGTCGGAACTGGACGGTCGACTAAAATCCCCAGCACGGATTACCGGGATTTTCGCCGTTCTCACGTGACCTCGCTCCTCGCATTATGCTCGGGTGTATTATTTCTACGTACATATATGTCTATGTAGGTATGTCGCAGTAGGGAAAATTGTTCCTGGGGTTGCCACGTCCGCGTCCGCATGGGGAAAAAGACAAAGCCGTGCTCACAAGCGTCCTATGATCTTTCTGGCAAACTCACTTTGGAGATACCCTACTTCACATTTTATCTACATGCATGCACGTGTTTCTGCGTGTGTATGTTTATGGGCGAAGGACATTACGAGCACGGCATATTCATGCAATGTTGACTCTCGGGACATCTGGCTGATACGAGGACGGTCCTCGAAGTCGAACGTTTTCAAAATCACCTTCACTCGTAAATATTTATATATATGTATATGCGAATAACTCACGACTTTTTCCACCCAAAGATTTTGAACTGTGTGTCGTGAAAACGTCAGGATAAACTTTTCATAACATCGAGGATACCGCGAGGATATCATCGGTGACGAAGTGCTGAAACTTTTTTATCGTTTCTCTCCGTCTCCGTTTCATACTTTTGGGTAACCTGCTACTTTAAATTGCCACGTCGCTTTTTCATCATTTTTACTCAGACAATTTTTATTCTGAGCCTCCTTTCTTTCAGCAGCCCCCCCCCCCTTACTGTCTCTTAACGCGCATGGAAAAAATCCTCGAAACTTATTTTTTAGCCACTGGCCAGCAACTGCTTAAGTATACCAAATACGAAAAAGAGGATCGGAAAAATTAATGATTCTTGGTCTTTCGATACGGGACCTGCGTTCTTCAGTTCTCACCTTTGTATAATCGCGAATATAATAATCATTATTATCATTTTCGGTTGTTATGGTAATCTCCTATTGAATATAATAATCTTATTGTAATATACATATTTATACTATATCACTACATATTGGTATGTAAGCTAGTACGCATATCGTTGACCACGTGATGGATCGCGAGTTAAGAGACTGAACGAGATTCGGGAGGTAGTCTGTCCCCGGCCTCGGTCAAAAGAGGATGTTAATCGTTCAAAGGCCTACAGCCAAAATTCAATAAAAGTATTACCACACACGGTCTTAAACCTCACTCGGGTCAATGATTATTTATCTTTTCCTTGTACCTCGGAAGTCTTACTCTAACATTATGATGATTATTGCAATCCAATAATGATTATTATGATCTGATAATGACTATTATCATCGAATAATGATTATTCTCATCTAATAATAATCATTATCATCAAATAATGATTATTATTATTATCGTTTGTCATAATAATCTAATAATACCTATTATCATTTTTGTTTTTCATAAGAATATAATAATAACTATTATCATTTTCGTTTGTTGTTCTTGTTGTTCTTACAACAAACGAAAATGATAATAGTTATTATTAGATTATTGTGACAAAAGATAATAATAATAATCATTATTTGATGATAATGATTATTATTCGATGAGAATAATCATTATTCGATGATAATAGTCATTATCAGATCATAATTATTATAACGAACGAAATCGATAATAACCATTATTGGACTATTATAACAAACGAAATCGATAATAATCATTATTAAATTCTAAAAAACAAGATTAGATGATTATAACGAATGAAAATAATTATAAACATAATCAGATTATTTTAACAAACGAAATTGATGATAATCATTATGAGATTCTTATCTAATAATGATTATCATCAATTTCGTTTGTTAAAATAATCGACCTATGTTTATAATTATTTTCGTTCGTTATAATCATCTAATCATGTTTTTGTTTAGAATTTAATAATGATTATTATCATTTTCGTTTGTTATAATAATCTAATAATGACTATTATCATTCACATTTGTTATAAGAATCTAATAATGATTATCATCCTTTTCGTTTGTTCAAATAATCTAATTATGATTATTATCATTTCCGTTTCTTATAAGAATCTACTGATAATTCTCATAATTTTTGTTTGTTTTATTATAAACGTAAGTTTATTACAAACGTAAATAATTGTTGTTGGAGTTTGATTTCGTTCGATATATATGATTGACTCATAGAGATATATATAATTTCTTCATTTTATTTATTTTTTTGTATAGACGACGCAACAGGCACAATCTGACTTCGCAGACACGAACGCACGACTTCATCGATAAACGGAGGAAACGCAAATTGTAAATAATGTAATGCCTATACCGGGGCATGAATAAAACCCAAATTCCGGATATAAATCTTTATAAAATGCCAGTTATTTGGAAATATATATACATGTAGATAAATACTCAAATGTACATACACGTATATGGGAGAAAGATATTGTGATCCCGTTATACCTGTATGTGACGGCGGCTCAAGTCCCTGAATTTTTTTTCAATCGAATTTTCGATTTTAGCGACCCAACAGTCGTCGAAATTATCTTGATGCAAAAATGTTGACATTCAACTAAAGACGACTTTAGAGATGTTGCGGTTTACGTAACATTGAGTATAGGGACCAAGCTATTAGAAAGCGAATACTCGAATTCGGATCTTCAAAATTACCTTCCCTCATATACAGTTGAGCGTCGACTTTCCGAATCAATTGGGACCGGGCGTCTTTCGGATAATTGAAAATTCGGATAACCGAACAGCAATATTCCGTGGGTAAGAAAAAACGTTGATTCTTTCAATACGATGAAATATATGGTAAAATAATGTTAATAATACACGTATATTTTTGATGAAATGCAGAAAACCATTGTATCATTTGATAATATAGAGCGAAGTTAAATATGTATTTTTGAAAGGTTTTTTTCAAAATATATCATGCGACAAAAATTCGCCGAGGTATTTCCGTTCAAAGTTCAAGCACAATGCATATTGTTCTGATATTTTCTTTCGCTAACAAATAATGAAAACTCGCTTTGCAAATTGATAAAATGATTCGAAAATTTTCGTTTTGTTATTTAATACTTGGAAAAGAATTCCATTTTTCACTCAGCCTCGGGCTTTGATCGCGAATATCTCGGTCAATTTTTGTCGCATGACTTATCAAGGCAATAGTTGAGACACCCTGTATAGAAGAGAAAAAACGCCTAGAAACGGTAAAATACGAGCGTGTACCAAAGCTGTCGTTCGTTCCATGACGTTTATGTACAGCTCGTACGCGTTTATATATTCATTCGACGTTTATATACTGATGTTATTACCCGCGGAATGCGTTTAACCGAACATAGATACACTCGCGATATACGGGAGAATTCAGTGAAAATTTATCAGCTCGGTGGCCCGTCACTTGCGCGCGCTTCATCAAATCCGTCCGAGTTTTATCGTTCATGTCCATTTAAATTAAACAATTTGTACAAATTTTCTTCATTTTCTGCAAATTTTCTCGATTTTTCGCCAAATTTTCTCGACTGTTTGCAATTTTTTGCTAATTTCCTCGATTTTTTTCGCAAATTTTCTCGATTGTTTGCCATTGCTTTGCAAAATCTCTCGATTTGTTAGCATGTATGTATGGCTTTTTCCTTAGGTACACGCTTGTCGCGTTTGTTACCTATTCTTTCCCATCATTATGACTGTTCTTTCCTCTACTGTTTTTACTCCTTTTCTTCTCCATCTTTCCCCTGTTCCCCCCTCTTGCGGCCGCAGCCGACTTCCCCCTCTGTATTATATTCATCATAACATTTCTGTCATGGGTATAGGGAAACTGCGGAAAACCTATACCAATACAGCCGGTCATCGAGTTCGCCCCCAGTCGTGGAACTAGTCTTATTTCGCCGCGAAATGCCGAAGAAAAACATTTCACGACAAAATGTACGCGACTGGGATTCGAACCCGCGACCTCCCGGTCCGCTGGTTTAGTGGCGAGCACGCTAACCACTAGACCATCGCACCGGTTTCGATTTGTTAGCATTTTTTTAAAGATTTTTCCCAAGCTTTCTCGATATTTTGCACCCTTTCAATTTTTTTGCAAATTCTGTCGCCTTTTCTGCAAATGTCCTTGATTTTTTTGCAAATTTCCTAGCCTTTTGCATTTTTTCTCAACTCTTTGCTAATTTTCCCGATTTTTTGCAATTTTTCTGGATTTCTTGCCATTTTTCTCAAGTCTTCTCGATTTTTTGCACCTTTTCATTTTTTTTTAAATTCTCTCGCCTTTTCTGCAAATTTCCTTGATATTTTTGCAAATTTTCTCAACCGTTTGCAATTTTTCTCATTTCTTTCCAAATTTCCTCAATTTTTTCCAAATGTTCTCAATTCTTTGCAAATTTTCTCGATGTTTCGCAATTTTTCTCAATTTTTGACGAGTGATTTCGATTTTTTTGCAATTTTTCTTGATTCGCACGCGATCGAATCGCAAAGGTCGCCGCGTTACAGCAATAATTCATATATCGCCAATAGATATAATTCGCGTATAATAAAAAAAAATCACGGTCGTCCTCCGGTGCGCGCTTCGTGAGCCCGGCAAGCCGAAAATTTATGCCCAACTCTGTGTATCGGTATCTGGGTCAAGTGAAGAGACGCAACCTATTGCGCCTGAAAGGCACGAGCGGCGGAGAGAGGAAGAACGACGGAAAATCGAACGGAAAGCAGGGCAAAAAGCAATAGCCATTAAAAAAAATTGGTCTCGAACATCTCGAAATTACGCGATCAATTCTTATAGGACATTTTGATCGTAAGTCAGGCCGGATCGAGGGCCCGATCGCGCACGGACGCGACTACACGTGTCGCACCGCGTCTAACAGCCTCGTCATGCACCAACAAAAAAGAAAAAAAAACAACCTATCATTTTTCATACTTACTTTCGCCCGGATCTCGAAATAGAAAGACGATGAAGAAAAAGAGCAGAGCAAATAAATGTGTTTTATGCCTGACGTACACCCCGTATGTTTATTATTTATTATTTTTATTATTTTCTTTTCTTTAATATCCTCTAATTAATTCTTTAATTAATTTCCTTCAATTTTCTTTAATTAATTTTTAATATAATATCATTTTATACTATAATGTTTGGTATTAAAAAATCTATGTTTTATATTTATTATATTTTATATTTTTTAAAAATATTTATATATGAACATATATTTTTTCATGTTCATATCCGATTTGTTTACTGCTTATTGGGACTTACTTATTAAGTACATTTTTGGGAGTTTAAGGGAGAACTGTGACGGACCGAAAAAGAGCGTTTTTTTCGATTTTTTTTCGTCTACTACATAATTTTTTTGGAATTTGCAAAAACGGTATGTTATTAAGCATACATTGAACTTATTTCGTGTAAATGTTTATTTCGGAAAAATGAAGGCCAACGACGTTATTGAGGTATAATAGAGCCTCTGTATAAAATATGTGATGCAACGGTTGGATGGATAACTTGACGATGGTGGGTCTGAAATAGAAAAATAAAAAAGTTTTATAATCGATATGAATGTAGTTCTCGTTGTACGTAGGCGTTTTTCGAATGAAAAAAAAATCACAAAATTGTGGGTTTTCAAGAAAGTATAATTTTGGCGAAATTTTTACTTATTTTTTTTGTTTGCCCAGATTTTAAACCTTTACACCTTTTTTGTTTGCCAAGATTTTAAACATTCCTACATTTCACCTGGCGATTTAAACATTTTTTAAACTCCTTTTGAGATATCATTCGATAGGACGGCTCATATCGATATGAGTACATGAACAGCTTTAATTAACCATTATTACACAACAACGCTTGTTAGGGTAGGTAACGAGTTGGCGTCGCTTTCCCAGTGCGCCAATTAATAGCAGCTCATCGAGTAATCAAAAACACACTGCAAATCCAAGTATGTTGTTTTAACACACTTACATGTGTTAAATCTTGTGGTCACTTTTGACACATTTCCGAGCGTGTAATTTCGGGACTCGCTTAATACCCTTCATATTACACGCTTAAGGGGTCTTCTCACTTTAGACGCTAAAAAAGGCTATTTTCGTGATTTTTTTTACAGGTTAAATATTATATTATAGATATTGATATAAAAGTTGTTACACTAAATAAATACACTTTCGAAAGACATTTGAATTTTTTAAATGTATTTATGTAACCCGGACGAACTTTAAACGCGTTTTTCTCGAAACAACGTTTTTCGACGGCTTGTTGATAAAATCTTCGGAACTACTGAATGGATCCTTATGAAATTTCAACCACATATTCCTCACAACTACAGCTATAGCGCATATCAAGGATTTTTTATATGTTTTGATATTTACTATTTTTTTTTGTCAAAAACGGAGGAAAATACACGTTTTTTATTATTTTTTCGAAAAATGTCTGCCGTATTTGACATTTGCGCTATTGACATACCGAATCTCAAAACCGTTTGATTTTTTTGTTTCGAATGATCCATCTCCGAGATTTCATCAACAGCGCAAACCTACAATTTTTCAGGACATTTTTTTAACTGTCATTTTCGTCTATAAATAGTAACATAAATCATTTTTTTTAAATGTATTTCGAGAGTGTATTTATTAAGTGTGACAACTTTTATATCATTATCTATAATATAAACCTATCAAAAAAATTCATGAAAACAACCTTTTTCTAGCGTATTGAGTGAAAACACTCCTTAAGTGAATCCAAAGTTAAATGAAATACTCAATTTAGAGTTCTCTCTGAATGATTTACATCTTGATTCGCCATTCCTTGACCTCCTGAAATGGTTTTGTTCAAAGAAAATATTTCGCCTACACATGGAATTGAACCTACAACCTTTCTGCCTATACTACGCATCCTGCCCCTACACTACCGAGTGTTTGTGGCGTCTTGATCGCAGGTATGGCATAAGAGACTAAATTAACTACTATGGTTATTTATTGTATCGCATAAAATATATCAATTTGGTTAATTTCATTGCGATAATTAGAGAGCTTTATCAAATATCATGCTATAGCTTTTTTCAAACATATATACATCGAAGGGTTTTTACATGAAACAGAGAGGGGGCGTTGAGAGGGGGGCAGGTGATATATATATATATAGATTATGTTTAGTATTTTTCAATTGACATGTAAATTTTAAGGTACGCAATTCGGATCAACTATTTACAAATATGCATAAAATGTGTTCAATTTCACTGTAACACTCATAAATGCATTATTTGAGACACATTTGATATACAAACGTCTAAATGTCTGCAATTACACGTGTTGCGTGTTTTGAATTAGACATCGATAACATGTTGAAATTGAATGCGGTTCAAGTGTTTAAAAATACACATCAAATATGTTTGAATTTGCTGTAAGACACATTTGCGTACGCAAATTACGTAACGCAATTTGGAGGGGGGGTCAAGGTTTGCGTTACGTCACGATTTTAGAACTGCCAGGCATAGTAAAATTTCTGCATGTTCAAGTTTTGAATTTAAAACTCGTGCGCAATTTTACCGCGGAAAGTTAACAGCTTTTCATACGAAATGTCAGTTAAGGGGGGAAATCACTGAGCACGAACTTGCACAGCAGCTTTCCCACTTTCTCCAAGCAGAATTCGATTTTTTTTTCTATTCTTGAAAGTACATATATTTAAAAATATGTTGGCAACATTTTTATTCACAAGTCCGAAAATTGTCGGAATTAAGGGGGGGGGAAGTGGTGTTACGTAAGTTGTGTACGCCCCCATAACTGCGTTGTTTTAAGTTGTCTGTCATTTACACGTGTGAATTCCTAAAATTACACTCCTTACGTGTAACGAATAACACACTTGGATTTGCAGTGCATCCCTCCGTCAAAACTTGTTGGCTCTCACAAGGAACACCCTCAGGTGACACCCTTCGATTTTGTTGAAATTTGGATATGTTGTAAAGCACCGAAAAGTAAGCGATACGTATTTTTTTATCGGCGGAAAAACGGTTTTAAGGGCTGCAACGCTCCCTCAAAAATGGGGATGTTTTTCGTTTTTTGTCGATAACGTTTTAACGGTACGAGATATTTAAATATTTCAAATTGCAACAATGTTTATTTTTTTGTGCACTATACATTGGAGATGAGAACGATAACGTTATCGACGAAAAACGAAAAACACCCCTATTTTCGAGGGTTCTTTTCACCCCTTAATACCGTTTTTCCGCCGATAAAAAAATACGTATCGCTTACTTTTCGGTACTTTATAACGTATCCAAAATTCAAAAAAATCGAAGAGTGTCGCCTGAGGGATGTTCCTTGTCAGTCTGACTCGTCCGACAAATCGTTAGTGCACACTACTGAAACTTAATAAACACTCGCGATTATCCAAACTTCATCGAGCATGGCGAAAAAAAATTCTCCGCAAAAAACAGGCATTCTCAGCGAAAAGTGAACATGCTCTGCAAAAACACACATTCTCCTCAGAAAATAAATATTTTCCGCAAAAAATAAATATTCTCGGCAAAAAATTGATGTTCTCTAAAAAAATATAATATTCTCAGTTAAAAAATAGCCATTCTTCGCAAACAATAACCATGCTCTGCAAAAAATAACATTCTCCATAAACAATAAAAAATCGCCACAAAAAATAAACATTCCCCACGAAAAAGCCCCTTCCCAAAAAATTAACATTATCCGCAAAAAAATCATCCACTCACACTTCAGTAATGCATTTTTTTTAAATTAATTTTTCCATTTTTGTTGCCACGCAAAAAGTAAACGAAATCTCTTCTCGTCCATGTGGTACTGGAGTACCATTTCAGGGCACTAGAAATGGGTGTCACGTTTTATCTATTTTCCATCGCAATAATAATTAGTGAAATTAAATAATGCTCGGGAGCTTCGATTACTATCGCGCATCGTTATTGGACAAAGATTGGTAACGGTCGCTAACGTTTGGGGCGATAAATTGTCCCACTCGTGTTAGACATTTGCCCGAAAAAAAAAAACGATGGCTGTCCTCCGTTTTACTTGTGCATCGATAATTTGATCCCCGATACGACACGGTATTTATGCACATTCGTGCAGTAAATAATGCATATACATAATGCGATGCGGAGCCGGGAAACCATCGGAACTCGGTAAAGAAAATTGTCACATCCATTAACCGCACGAAACAGCCTCCCCCTCTTCTCCTATTTTGTTTTATGGCATTTCTTATGATGCAGTACTGCATAATTTATCGCTTTTTTACCTCTCATTTTTAGGCTTTCCGTACTTACGACTTATGTACTTCTTTTGTATCGTGCAATTGGTGAATTTTTACAAAATTAGGTATGTTGAGAAAATGAACCTGTAATAGATCGTGACGACAGTCTTCTCTATTGAAAATGGATCACGAAAAATGGGGTTCTACTCTCGACCACCATTTTTCCAATATTTCACGTTCGGTAGAAGACTTTTTGAGAACTTGCTCTGCGGTTGTATATTTTTTTTTTGTAAATTTCATTGCACGGAAGTCTTCCCCCTTATTACATCCCACCACATTCCATTACTGCGGTTGTAATATTTCAAAATTATACAATATTTATCGTATATTTAAAAAACATAAAATAATTTGTCTTACTTATATATATATATATATATAAAACAAATTATTTTATATTCATAAAGTATACTATAAATATTGTATAGTTATGAAATTATTTAAAATAAGTTATCGTATAAAATTATTTGAATAAAATTTTTATTTTGATGGCCTTGCTTAGAAATCAGAGATGTGTGACTATTTTTTATTCACTATGTATATGTGTATATATATTGTGCCAGTTTAAAATCGTCAATTAAAGCTTGCCAGGGGTCATCGATGCACAAGTCGATGCACTTTTACTCGCGTCGCCTTTATCGCCTATTATTGGGAATTCCGTTGCTCCGAATTAATCCCTCCACTGGCAGGCAAGTTCTCATACGCGCTCGGCTCATTTGCATCTGAGGTACATTTACCAAAAGGGTTTTGCCAGCCACCGAGCCTCGTGGCCTCGTCTCGATCTCATTGGCATTTCGTTTTTTTCCTTCAGGCTCAATCAATAATGTTTGTTGAATTCCTACTTGAACTAATTGCTACGAAGCGGCAGTTCGATTGTAAATATATTCACTGAATGTACTCTATTCGATTGAACGAAAGCGGCAATTTGAAGAAAAAAATAAGCAAGTAATCGGTGAATAGCAAAACTGTTCTCGACTGAAAATGTAAAAATGTAAATATGGTTCGGCGATGAAAAATGTAGGAAGTTGACCAGCTATCAATTTTCGTGTACGCAAGTAGTTGCTGCAAATTGAATATTTCCGTCGCAATACTTGCGTACAAAGTTAATGCACTTAAAAATAAGGCAACCGATTTTTTTGTTGCTTGTTTTAATTCTTGTAATAATTTTAACCAGCGAATATGTATATATATATATATATTCGCCGTTTAAATACCCACAGTATGAAGCTCATGAACCACTGAAATTAAAGAGGAAGAATCAAGCTAAACGAGCTTTAAGGTGACATTGCTAAAAAAAAATTATTCGAGCCCGTGGACCTCTTGGAAAGACGGGCAAAAATTTTGAACTTTTTTTTCCGTTGATCTCTTCAAGCTTTCTCAGAAACGGTCAATGGTAAAAATATTCGTCCTCCGAATCTCAAAACTAGAGACTCCAAGCTTGAACTTGCTTTTTTTCTTATTGCTCTATGACCATTTTTCGCCAAGTCACAGCCGTCTGAAAATCATCAAAAAATGTAGAGATTTTTTCGTATCCTTTCATTTTTGCGCCTAGTAGTACTAGTACAGTCGTGCTGTCGCTGAAAAACCCCGTAATCAGAGAAAATTAGAAGAAGGCCAGTTTTTTGACAGGTGATTATGTAGGTGCCGCGGGTGCTAAATCCAAGTTTGCCTAAAAATCGGGGTTCAGAAAAATCCGGGCTTTAGTTTTGTCCACAGCGCCGAAGTCGTGGAAATTCATTTTGGGGGTGAAAAAGTGGGGTGAAATTTTGAAAAATCAGTTTAAATTCAATAACTTCTTAGGAAAAATTCGTACAATTTTTGTTCCAATGAGAACGTTGTAGCCCTTGAAAAGACGCGTCGATTGAGTATTCAGTCATTACTCTCCAATAATGTCTTCACACCCCAAAAGAATGTTGAAACAACAAAAAAAAACTGTTCATTGAATAACTTAAAAAGAATCGATTTTTCGGGTATGGTTTAAATGCACGAAATGTAGAGAATAATTTTTTTTATATCTTCGTCTTAATGGACCACCCTTGAATTTTGCTTTTTCCAACCCCTCTCGGGGGTTGAAAATAAAAAATGAAATTCTGGGAAAACTATTGACCGCACGAATTGACCGCCGTGAAACAATTTGTAGCTTGAACCCTCAGCTACATTTTTGTCGACAGCGCCAAACTCGTATCTCTTTATGTTCGGTCAATAGTTTACCCGGAATTTCATTTTGAATTTTCAACCCCCGAGAGTGGTTGGAAAAAGTAAAATTCAAAGGTGGTTCATAGAAACAAAAATATAGAGAAAAATATTCTCTACATTTTTTATATTTAAACCATCCCCGAAAAATCGATTGTTTTTGAGTTATTCAGCAAACAATTTTTTCTTGATACTCCAACAATTTTTTGGGGGGTGAAGATACTATTGGAGAGGAATGATGAAATACTCGATCAACGCGTCTTTTCAAGGGGTACAACGTTCCCGTTTGACCAAAAATTGTATGAATTTTTCCTAAACAGTTATCGAATTAAAACTGATTTTTCAAAATTTCACCCCACTTATTCAACCCCAAAATGCACTTCCACGATTTCGGCGCTGTGGACAAAAATGAAGCCCGGATTATTCTGAACATTTTGTCTCCCGGCGCCGACCTCGTGGGGGTTGTAGTTTGGCATTAATCGAACCCCATGCACCTTCATCCCCTTAAAAAACTCTACACCCCGATTTCTAGGCAAACTTGCATTTAGCACCCGCGTCTCCTACAAAGTAACCTGTCAAAAAACTAGCCTTCTTCTATTTTTTTCCGATTCCAATATACAGCACGACTGTACCTACTATTTGCTCTTTTCTTTTACGTACTAAAGTGTATATAATACTTTTTTACCCACTGTACACAAGAGATATATATACAGGGTGTCCCTCTTATCTCTGCCACCCGAAATAACTCGGTAATTATCGCCGTCACACAAAAATATTCCAGACAATAGTTGTACGGTGTAAAGGGGGCCATCAAATGCGACCAATTTGTTTTATTTCGGTGGAGGTGCTGACGCACAGTGAAGGTCACCTCCAGTTTTTTAAGGCGTTACCCCCACTTGTAGCGCAAAAAAAGCCTTTTTCATGAATTTTTTTAAAGAAAACTACAAAACTTTTTTAATCGATCAATATACCATCTTAAAGAACATATCTTGAAGAAATTTCAGTAATTTTTTTATTGAAAAATATTACATTGTTTAGTGGCAAATGGCCGTCAATGAAATAATGTTTTTATATACACGGTTTGCGGTGACCAACATTGCGGCGAAGTGGATCATCTGAAAAAAAAAAATGCGGATGGATTTAGTCAAATATAAGTATAAACTAGTCTTTAATCGAAGGATTGTCAAAAATATTCATTTTTCACAAAATGGCGGACAGTCAAAGTTAATGGTTCGATTTTAACGAAAAAAAACGGCGGTTTTTTGGCTATAAAACGGCCATTTTTCTTCGAAAAAAAAATCGAACCATTAAAGACTACATTTTTATGTATTAAATAAGCCTGCAAAATTTCAAGAAGATCGGTTCCTTAGTGTTCGAGTAATCTTGGTCACCGACTTCAGAAATGCCATTGTGAGAAAAACGCGTTTAAAGTTTCAATTTCAGTTCACACGAAGAAAATATTTTTTTTTGTAATCTTACATAGAGGCCCATACAGAAGTATGGGCCCGGATACTTATACTTCAAAAAAATGCAACTAAAAAAATCGATTTTTTCAAAATCGCAAGTGGGGGTAACCCCTTAAATGGAATGCTACATTTTTCTTCAACCATCTTGTGGGGCACCTCAGGCCGCATAAAAAACATTGGGGGTCAAAGTCGTTCAAGGTCATTCAAGGTCAGTATCGATGATACAAATCAAAATATGTCGGATCACTACCAAATATTTGGTAGTGATCCGAGATATTTAGATTTGAATTTCACTTTAATAGGTGACCTTGAATGACTTTAAACGACTTTTACCGCTATTGTTTTTTATACGGCTTGAGATGCTCCACAAGATGGTTGAAAAAAATGTACCATTCCATTTAAAAAAGTGAAGGTAACCCACACTGTGCGTCAGCACCTCCACCGAAGTAATTTTTTACAAATTGTCGCATTTGATTGGCCCCTTCACACCGTACAACTGTTGTCTGGAACAATTTTTGTGACGTCGATAATTACCGAGTTCCCGGGTGGCAGAGATAAGAGGGACATATTGTATATATTGTGAAAAAATAAAGAAAAATCGAAAACGTTGTGGGCCTCTAAATATGGCCGTGGAAAAAAGGGTTAGGGTGCTTGACATGATTTTAAAGCTCCCATTCACGTGATACAGCCATAAAAATGATACAAAAATAAGAATGTAATTTATTAATGTTTATTAATATTTATTAACTTTGTGTACGGCTGTGTGCGTGTGTGTTTATTTAGGAAGGACTATTACTAATTTACGCATACGTAAGTTAAATTTTAACATGTAAGTATTTCGATCGCCATATCTTTGTAATCCAATCCGTCAGTCGTCCCAGTACAAATTCGAAACAATCAATATTGTATGTATCCGGTTAGGACGTAAATAAAAATCGGAATACCGTATTTTCCTGTTACAATGTCGACTGACATTGATGCTTACGGATAGCAGAGAATATTTGCAAAGTTTTGAAATTGGGGCTACCGATTGTTTGAAATGCAGATCGAAGTTTTTTCGCATCGTTGAAGACGCGAAAGTATTGCTGCTTCTCTCTCTCTCTCTCTTTATCTCTTTCACCCTTCCGTCTCTCTTTTATTTATTTCTTTCTTTCTTTCACTCCCTTTCTCACTTTCTGTCCCTCTCGCATTCTCTCTCCTGAAATATTGCACAATCGACAGAATCCTTGCCACAAAAAATCGCATCCATACGTTCGTGACGCGGACTCGCGGACAAAAAAAAACCGACCGACTAAACTTTTTTTCGCAAGAAACTTCACAACCAGCAAAATTTCGTGGTGATGACGCGGCTGCAAGATTTATCTTCCCTGAATCGTGAATTATAAATATCCGCGGAGCCATTTTTCATTTTTGCGTTCGTTTCATATAATTTATGCATTGATCGCTCGCTCGGATTGTAGGACATTAAATTACTCACGATTGATAGTATATTGGCGAATATGGGACGAGTAAAAATACCGATGACGGATGACATCACAGAAATTGAAGTAGGAGGGCGCGCGATCGAGTGTTTCATTGCAACGAGAGATTGGTTGGTTCCAAAATCTGAAATAATTCACGTAAGTAGCATTGGGCGAGTACGTTCAATTTAAATTAGTGCCATTACCGTCGAATAATTGGTTTCGCAATATGACCAAAAAAGATCGCTTTTTAATTCGACAAACGCGCACCCTCTATACTTTCTATACTGTTCGATCGATGTCACGTATAACGTTTCTATAATTATCGCTATTTGTGAAACGCCCTTGATTAAGGGGCTATACCAGTGTGAATGCTGAAACTTTGGGTGATTTTCGGGAATTTTTTGGAAGAAAAGCACTCGATTAAATGTTTCGGAAAATTGAGAATTTATTTGGCTACATTTGACCTATATTACATAATTTTTAATAGAAAAATATTGCGAACCAAGCGATTCATGAGCTGCCTTTGGAGGCGCCAAAAAAAAGGTCCTCCACTGCTGACATGATTCCCGCCGATTGATTAGCTGAACCCGAAAAAGGAAAAAAATGTTGTTAAGAGGAAAAAAGGGTTGTTAACCCAATCCCCACTTACGATTTTGAAAAAATCGATTTTTTTTATTGCATTTTTTTGAAGTATAAGTATCCGGGCCCATATTTCTGTATAGGCCCGGAATAGATGACTCTATGTAAGTTTACAAAAAAAAATACTTTCTTCGTGTAAACTGAAATTGAAACTTTAAACGCGTTTTTCTCAAAATGGCATTTCTGAAGTCGGTGACCAAGATTACTCGAACACTAATGAACCGATCTTCTTGAAATTTTGCAGGCTTATTTAATACATAAAAATGTATTCTTTAATCGTTCGATTTTTTTTTCGAAAGAAAATGGCCGTTTTATAGCCAAAAAACGGCCGTTTTTTTCGTTAAAATCGAACCATTAACTTTGACTGTCCGTCATTTTGTGAAAAATGAATATTTTTTAAAATCCTTCGATTAAAGACTAGTTTATACTTATATTTGACTAAATCCATCCGCATTTTTTTTTCAGATGATCCACTTCGCCGCAATGTTGGTCACGGCAAACCGTGTATATAAAAACATTATTTCATTGACGGCCATTTGCCACTAAACAATGTAATATTTTTCAATAAAAAAATTACTGAAAGTTCTTCAAGATGTGTTCTTTAAGATGGTATATTGATCGATTAAAAAAGGTTTGTAGTTTTCTTTAAAAAAATTCATAAAAGAGGCCTTTTTTTGCGCTACAAGTGGGGGTAATGCCTTAAACTGGAAGGTATTTCCTGTACAATGACGTAGGATTTTCGAAAAGTATCAAAATCTAACAAAACGGCGTGGGCATGAAAAAAGTCTGTTTTCTTGCCTATAAAATGGTTATTTTTTTCAGTGGGAAATCGTCAAATTTCATCCAATCAAAAATATCCTACGTCATTGTAGAGTAAATATATTCAAGAGTACTCAGTTCAAATTTCAAGTCAATCGGATAATTGCTCTTTGAGTTACAATATCAGCAAATTTGAAAAATCTCATTTCAAGAAAAACGGGTTCAAAGATTTAACTATCGATTTTTGCAAGATGAAATGATTAGAGATATGGCCTCGGATTTTTTACAGGATATTCTTGAATGTATAAACTGTCGAAAAAGGCAAAAAAAATCGATTTTTTAAAGTGTCACATTGGTATAGCCCCTCAATAAGCAGCAGCTAAATTTGCAAATTATTCGGAAGTAACAGAATTTCAAGGCCGTATTCTAGTGAAGAGAGCTAAAGTTCCAGTGTTTTTAAGGGTGTCATAAAAAACTATTTAAATAGATTTTTAATATGAACTTTTTGACACTCTTATTATTGATTTTTCAAGAAGTGAAAAAAAATTGTGCAAAGAAAAATAATTGAAAATGTTATGGGCCTCAGCATTTAACCATAAAAAAGGGTTGACGCGGTTGACATGGTTCCAACGCCGCCATTCACTTGAAACAGCAATAAGACAATTTTTTTGTTTATCGATGAGAATGTTATTACGTCAGGTGCCGAAGGGAAAGAAGGTTAAACATGTCGACTGTGTGAAAAAAAGTTTATTTTCCGTCGTATTTTTTCGATGTTTTTAATTTTTTTGAAATAGTTATAATGATAACTTCGCCATGCGCGAAGTGGAGACGATAAATTGAATGTCCATACCAAATATGAATTCAATCGGTTGAATAGAACTCGAGATTTTATATCAACCAAGTCGAAAAAAGTTATTGCGTTTCGTAAAGTGTGCCTTCCCCGATTTCGAAATGATGATTGTCTACAGCTCATTCATCCCTGCGAGCAGTTTTAGCTTCCTCAGAAGCTTCTGAAGTTCGTAGCTTCAACCAGTCGATCCGATTCTGGTCTTGTTTGTTGGCGTGAATATTGGGAATTTTGAAATTTATTTTGGCAGACATATCCTTAAGAGTGTATGTCTACTTTTAAAAAATGCCCTAAAAAATCATGTTTCAAATGTGTAGACTAGATTACTGTCTTAATTGAATATTCAAATTCCGTGAGTAACTGACAAGCTCAACAGAACCCTTTAAGGGCCTGTGCAAGCTCAACAAAACTTCACAAATTTTCAAACTGAATTAGAAAAAAAAACGCAGAGCATCAGGCATTGCATTTTAATCATTTTTTTCGGTACCTTGTGAACATGTGATTTTAATTAGATATTATTTGAATCATCAGTACATGTAAAAATTAAGAAAAATCCGTTAATATTCGATGAGTCCATTGATGTATTGGAGGTAACAAGGCAATGGCAAAGCCCTTTGAATGCTCAGTGGCCTCAAAGTTAAAGAATTACTTGAGAAGAGAATTCGGGAAGAATAAATTTTCTCGGTCGTGCAAGAACTCTCGGAAGCTGTCTCGGGGCTTTGCTCTGTCTGCCTCTCTCTCTCTCTCTCTCTCTCTCTCTCTCTCTCTCTCTCTCTCTATCTATCTCTCTCGTTCTGTCTATATATACGTTATGGTGGCACAAATTCGAGCTCAATTATTTTCCTTTTATCACCATCCAATTATCTTATTTAAAGAAAAAAATTGTCGCGAAAGTTGCGAGTGGTCAAAAAATATTTATAGGTTGCTCAAGACTCCGAAAAATTCAAATTTTGATTAAGAAATCGATTTTATTTATTTATTTTCGTCCACTACGCACCTACGAATGTTACGCTTCATACTTTTAAAATGAACCTCGCGAAATTCTAGCCGGCCAATGAATATTTAGTGGTCGCTCAAGACCTTCGAAATTTCCCATTATCGCCAATTTTTTTACTCTTCTCACTCATAAATTTGACACTTTGTAAAATTTTGAAAACAAGTAATCCTTTTTTCTCCAGAAACGGATTTTTCAAATTTGGCTCTCACTTCTAAGCCAAGAATTATAATTTTTGTTCTCATAATATAATTCTTTAAAGCTCTTGTTCGTTAACAAAATTATAGGTCGTTTTATTCGTAAAACTGAAATGGCAGCTTTTTTCCGCGCGTCGTAATGCGTCCCACAGTTGGGCTCGTTAGACAAACTGCGGACCAATCGTAGCTGTACTCTGTGACGAGCGACGCCATAATACAATAATAATTCATAATAACACGTATCGTCTAATTGGTGTTTGTTACAAATTATTATAATAGATTATTCAGAAAATGTAATACTTCGCTGTTTATTTTGTTTTTATGCTACAAGGAATTATAGTGCATGCGAGATTTATTTGTTGACGGAAAATTTTCGCTTCGAAAACCTTGAGCGACCACTAAATTTTCATTGGCCGGCTAGAGCTTTCGCGAGGTTAATTTAAAAATGATAAAGCGTAAAAGTCATGGGTGAGAAGTGGATGAAAAAAATCGATTTTTCAATGAAAATTTGAATTCTTGGGAGGCTTGAGCGACGTTCTTTTTTTTTTTTTTAAAAAAAGATAATTGAATAGTGAGAAAAAGGAAAAAAATAGACCTCGAATTTGTGCCACCCTAATATATTATATATATTAAGCCAGGAGGATTTCCGATAGATGGAGTCGCAGGCATTACAGCATGAAACTTGGGAAACTGATACGGTGGAAAAGTGATCTCGTAGATCTCGTCCACTGGCTTCAGTTAAACGCAGGTTCAAATATACGATCCAGCTCGAGTGGCATTTTCATTTTTTCAAATCTTCTTCTTTTCTTTTTGACGCCCTGTTTTGTATTTTTTTTCTCACCCCAAACGTGTTTCGTTCCTACCCATACAGGGTCGCCTGTCGTAACAAAAATGCCAGTATTGAGCCATTAAACGGTTTGCTGATAATCGGCCGATAATTCGTCGACCAGCATTGCGGTTCTGTAAGTGGATGAACAGCCCGCCAGATCTATGCCAGGCATTCGTGGGCCAATACTTATCACACCGATAATATGGCAATCAGCATTGGGGTATGGTAGACGGATGAACGGCTTGCCAGATCTATGCCAGGCATTGGTGGGCCAATACCATCGCACCGATAATATGTCGATCAGCATTGGGGTATCGTAGGCGGATGAACGGCTTGCCAGATCTATTCCAACCATTGATGGTTTGTTTTTGGGCGTTTTGCAAATGCAGGTCGTTAAACTGTAACACGTAAAAACAAGGGATAAGGTTTCGAAAAGCATTTCCCACTGATGAAGCTGAAATTTTGCACCGACCTTCTTTTCAATATTTTAAGAGAACGTTTAAAAGGATATTGGCGACTAGCAATAGTTTCCGATATATTGTATATTGAAAGTTATTTATTATATTGCGCTTCTACTATATTAAATAAACCCAAACAAACCCATCCCACATGGCAAGTGATATGCACATACGGGCGAGCACTGTTTGCCAGGAAGCAGCGCGGCCGGAGGAGTGGGGGGTATCTATCGGATATATAGATATACTCGTATGGCGTGAAATAAACTTTACAATGCGATATATCGAAAACTATTGCTAGTCGTCAAAAATCCGTTAACAGTTTCTCTTAGGATAATGAGAGGAAGTTCGGTGCAAAATTTCAGCTCGATCAGAGGAGTATCCTTTTCGGAACTTCACCCAAAACGAGCGAGTTATTTTTATAGCCTAAATGGACCAAAAAAATTGTCGGTAAGCTTCAATGTCACGAATAAAATTATCGGAATAAAAGTAAGGAACGAACAAACGATGGATTCTGTGAGTGTTAAAATGGCTAAGTGGGTAGGGCGCTCGACACTAGAACGAAAGGCGCAGGTTCAATCCCGATAAAAGATAAAAACTTTAACAATACAGAAAGCGTTTTTAATGCAATTATTCTATGTACATGGACATAAGTAAAGCATAAGAAAACAAAAAAGATACTACTAAAATTTTTATATTCATAATTTGTCAATTTTTTTTTTTCATTTCCAGCAGAAGATCCGGCAGCCACTGCTGGGCCAATATGGGCGTATGATAGTTGGCCAAGTCTTAGCAGCCATTCATGGACTACCATTAACAACCATCCATGGTGCGGATCTGGCCCGTTTACATAGCCATTTCCGCGTCGTCGTTTGTTCTCTGGCAACCAGTCGTAGGCCATTACTGTGCCGATTGTAAAACCCTATTTGGGTACCTCAAACAAGTCCAGTCCAGGACTCATATCCTAGCAGTCGCAGCTGAAGGAAATATGTTTTCTGTTATAAAAGTCATATGATATAAAAGTGACTTGGTGATGCAGATGCGTTTCCATTGAAAAAAAAATGCTTTGCTTTTCGTCGCATTTTCTTTTTACCCCGTCCAGTCCAGGACTCATATCCTAGCAGTCGCAGCTGAAGGAAATGTGTTTTTTGTTATAAAAGTCATATGATATAAAAGTGACTTGATGCTGCAGATGCGTTTTCATTTAAAAAAAAAAATTCTCTATTTTTTCCGCGTTTAATTTTGGTTATTTTTCACCCCAAACAATTCCAGTCCAGGACACGTATCCTTGCAGTCGCAGCTGGAGAAAATGCATTTCCGGTATGAAAATGACGTTTTCGGTTTGTGAAGCCCGTGGGAACGCGCTTATGAAATAGAGGATGGCAATATGAAAAGTAGACAGAATTAAAATTGTTTCCGAGATAGTTGAGTAGAGCCAAAGACGCTCGTACTCTGTGCCAGAGAGATTGATGTATTGCGATGACGATGGCATCAACGCGAAGTACTTCCGCACACCGGTTTAACGGCGTATCAACATTACGACCCGTAGCCATGGGCTTTATCGCCCATTAGTGCGAAACTCAACGAGCCAAGTTAATTTGCCCTCCCGCCATCGCATCTCCGAGACAAAGCAATAAATAGCGTCGAAGTACAACGTGAAAGTAACGCGCTGGAAACTCGCACTCGGTCTTCGGTTATTAAGAGAATTACGGCTTGGACGTTTTTCTATTTTATAATTCTTCTTTTTTTTTCTTGAGCTGGACTACACTCGGTAGGGAAAATAAAAAAACCAAATGCATAAGCATTGAGAAGAAACGAAATTTATTTTTCCGAAAAAAAACAGCTACTTTTTGGAAGAGTCGAATGTTGTAGTTTTGTCGAGGAAGAAAATAATACCGAATAATTTTTAAATTCACATTTTGAATTTCTACACAAAAATATACATAAAGATTAATAGATCTTTATATGTTGGACGATCAGAGGATAAACGCTGGTCCGTTATTGTGTTTAAGAATTTCATAAATAAAAAATTCCCTAAGCAATGAGGGGCAACAAAATATATTTTTGGAAAAATCTGGATTGTTTTATCAATATAAGGTTCTCGTGGGGAATAGGAATTTGAAAGAAATGTTAAAGGATTTTTAAATAGGTATTTTGAAAAAATAAGAATAAAGTATACATAAAATTTAATTAATGAACACACATATATTTGTTAATGCATATTTTATTTTTAACGATTTACAATGGAAGAAATATGCAAATATAATATTCTAAAAATATATGTGTAAAGGTAATAAGGGTGTGTACTTATAGAGGGAAAAACTCCATACGATTACGGGAGAAATTTACTTTTTTACCGATTTTTTTGTCGACTAGTTGATTTATTTGGGATTTGGCAACCAAGTATGCTATGATGCTTAATTTTTGCATTTTACTTGTCCCGCGTAAATTGTGGTTGAAAAAAATATTAACAACGTTATTGAGGTAGTAGAAGCCTCTGTAGAGAAATGTGGTCCAACGGTCGGATCGCTAATTTGACAATCGGTGGTCTGAAAAATGAAAAAGTTTTATAATCGATATAAATATAGATCTGATCGCATCTGGTCGATTTTCGAAAAAAAATTACATAATGGCAGGTGGGAAAAAAGTGTAATTTTTGGCGAAATTTTTACTCATATTCCGGGGCTTAAAAAATAGTAAATTAAATAAATGGCTCAACAATAGCTACTGCAATTATGAAGAATTTGGTTTGTTTTTTAAATTCAAAATTGGATAATTATGGCTAGAGTTATGACGCCGGTCCGGTCGATAAAAGTCGTTGACACACAATTGATTTTTGAAGAAAAACAAAAATCAAGTGCCAAACATTGGTTTAAAGTGGGAGATGCGGTCAAAAATACGGACTTGCACGAAAAAGATCATAATTTTTTTATTCATAACATAAAAAAAAATCCTTTGAGGTTTTCAAAGAGGAAGGTTTGTGGATACAAAAAAAGACAGTGTCGACCGTCTTTCCAAAAAGTATATTAATTCGAAGGTTTGAATTTGAGCATTTTCGGGACAGTGAAAAATGGAAAAAATCGACTCCTTCGGCAGGTTAATTGTTGAAAACGTGTATTTTCAGCATTTTTTTTTCTTCAATGATTTATCATTATTGACATTCACCGCAATCGACGCATCACTACATTCGGTGCTCGTTGCACATGGCCCTCCTGCATAACAGAAACTTTTTTTTAGTTTTATGATCGGCATTATAAATACATCATTCATTATAGTAGCGCAAAATAAAAATATCTTTGAGCATTTTCTATCGTAACTCACTTACATGTAGTATTAAAACATCAAATTTCACGACAACAACAAAAATGTTGTTCACTTTCACCGCACTACTGTATAAACGGGGTCGACTCGACCCCAGGTATTTTTTTGACAGCTGCCCTCAGTACAAGGGGCAGAGTGTCCACCTGTAGAATAGGAGTGGGGGAACATTCGAGCGCCGCACTGTCGCCGAATAGATTATCCCGTTTTGCGATACAGTCAATTGAAAAAAAACGGGGTCAAAACGACCCAGTGTGTAGTCAAAGGGTTAAAAGTATACTTTTTAATGTAGAAAAATTGAAAACTTGCACACGTTATCCCAAAAAAAATTCACGAAAATTCTTCTTTCATCTGGCCACGAGCTAGGTGTAACCCGCTAAAAATCGAAGTACTCGAGTAGCCTTCCTTCGACATTATTGTTCTAAATTTAAAAAAATATTGTCCGATACACATTTGGTATGGGATTGCTATACACATCTCTCAAATATTTTCAACATTGTTGGTCACCAATTTACGAGCAACCAATCGACACGGTTGTCCTAAATCTCACGAGAACAATCGCGCGAAATTCCTATCAAATATTCGATAAAAAATATGATATAAAATCATTTATATATACATATATATATACACACTACCGTCCAAAAGTTTGGAAACACTCGCCCCGATTCCGAGCCACACAAGAAGATTCATCGCTTTTTTAAAAATGACGATATCTCAATTTACCAAGCGGCGGTTCAAAAGGGACATATTTAGCTTCATTTGCTTTTTTTTTATTAAAATTTTTTTTTGAACCACGTACACACTTTGAAAGATGGTCGTTTTTTGGCTTCTTTTTGGGGATTAAAATTTTAGCGCACGACTCGTAAAAAAAAAATGTCACCGTGTTCCCCATAAAAAAACTTAAAGCGGGGAGTACAAGCGCATAAATATTCAGCTATTTGCAAAAGACGACCATATTTATAAAATGTAGCCTAACTCTGAAACTACTGGGTTTTTGTAAAACTACTAGGAGGGTAAAAAGTTACATACAATAATTTTGTATGTACCAAAAAAAAATTCAGAATAAAAAAAAATTCAAAAATTTGCAAAAAAAAATTTGAAAATGTAAAGTAAAATAAAATGTTCAACACTTTTTCTTAAGTCAACGAAATATTTCTTCATCTAAAAAAAACGGGTCTCTTACCTCATCTACACGGCTTTTTCATCAAAAAATAAAAAAATTCGCCTCATCTGTCCATAGCACATTTCGCCATTGCTGAATTATCCAACCTCGATGTTCGAGAGCTCATTGAAACCACTTTTTTCAAAAAAATTTGAAACCATTTTTTGCAAAAAGTTGAATATTTATGCGAAAAAAATCGTAGGAAACTTAAAAAAAACGAAATTGAAGCTTGTACTCTCCGCTTTAAGTTTTGCATGGGGAAAACGGTTAAAATTTGTTTTCACGAGTCGTGCGCTAAAACTTCAACCCCCAAAAAAAGCCAAAAAACGACGATCTTTCATAGTGTGTACCGGGTTAAAAAAAATCGTATATTTTTTTTTTAAAGCTAAATGAATCTAAATATCTGAAACGCCGGTTAGTAAATTAAGATATCGTCATTTTTAAAAGAGCGATGAAACTTCATGTGTGGGTCGAAACCGGGGCGAGTGTTTCCAAACTTTTGGACGGTAGTGTATATTGGATTTTATATCGCCAACGCGAACGCTCTACGGTGATTGATTTTTGGCCAACTCTCCTATATGATGTCCCCCACGTAATCTGCCTCACAATATACATATATATTTTCATGTACAGCAGTCAATCTCACCGGACGACTTTCTATCGTCATTAGCCAGTGGATATTGGTGTTCAGCGTGTTTCGGGCGTTTGTTACTCTAGAAAGCCGCAGAATGAAACGTAACGAATAAAAACAAAAAATCCACAGTCGTTTAGCGTGTCAAAAAGCTTCGATCAGCGGCACTTTATGACTGTGGACAGATTTGAGAAAAGAAATAAAAATATAAATGAAGAACGTGCGAGATCGAATGGATGATGTCCAAATAGCGAAGCCGGCGCAATTTATTTTCAACTAAAAACCATTTTCTTTATTGAATATATTTTATTATCATTAGATATACAGAGTATTTGGTGCATGAACCGACACCTTTTTCTTTTGAGGATTGGGGACGTCATTTGCTAATTTTTCCACCCTAGACCCTATGTTCTAACAAGGAACATCCCTCAGGTGACACCCTTCGATTTTGTTGAAATTTGAATATGTTATAAAGCACCGAAAAGTAAACGATACGTATTTCTTTTTATAGGCGGAAAAACGGTTTTGAGGGGTGAAACGAACCCTCGAAAATAGGGGTGTTTTTCGTTTTTCGTCGATAACGTTATCGTTCTCATCTCCAATGTATAATGCACAAAAAAATAAACATTGTTGCAATTTGAAATTTTTAAATATCTCGTACCATTAAAACGTTATCGATGAAAAACGAAAAACATCCCCATTTTTGAGGGTGCGTTTCAGCCCTTAAAACCGTTTTTCCGCGGATAAAGAAATACGTATCGCTTACTTTTCGGTGCTTTATAATATATCCGAATTTCAATAGAATCGAAGGGTGTCACCTGAGGGATGTTCCTTGTAAGTGTCACGGTAATTGAGATATGATTTGTTTCAATTACCCCAAATTTCGCCTTTAAATCGTCATAACATTTTTATTTATGGTTGTAATAGCGCGAAACAACTTTTGTTGTATTCTGCAATATAACCCGTGCGGAAATTGAGTTGGGGCTGTGATCGGGCCCCAATAATATTCCCCTAACTTTATTCGGGCCCTAATCTGGAAGCCACATGAGGGCCGTTAGCGGCCGGTCACACTTTGTCAACAAGGGCCATTAAAGGGGCAACGACCGGGGCCTTATAAGTTGCCTCAATGGCGCCTCATCAAAACCATTTTACCGCCCTGAAAATGCCTCAACGGCGCCTCATCATAACCATTTCAGCGCCATAAAATATCCGTGTCAGTGGATATATGTGTATGTTAAATGCGTCAAGGTATATCTGTATTTGTTTTTATGTAATTGTTCATGTGCATAGGTGTGGGCGTGAGTACATGTGTATGTATGTGTGTGCGCGTAGAAATGCGATTGCGTATTTGTATGTGAGCCTTTATGACAAACTGCCATGACAAAATTAATACAAAAAATAATCCATTCTAAAGAATGGATGTGTAGTAGAAAGTAAAAAAATATATGGGTCTACTGAATCACTAGAATCTATTTCCATTGAAGGAAAGATCTGGAAAACAAAGACCAATTTATTTACTTATCCTACACAGTCAGATAAAGTTTATGAATGGGAAATATCAGCGAAGTCTTCAGAAGAAATAATTTTCCCTATGATGAGTATTGAGCGGAAATCAGTTGCTATAAAAAGGTCGAGAAAACCGGTTGGGACTGTTCACACTTATGCGCTAGCATTACTCCATGTATGAGTGAAACCATGAGTAATTTTTTGTATCTATGTAAAAGGATTCTTTAATTTGATAAATAAATACTGTCTGATGTTTGTCTGCATATTTGTGTTCATCGTTGATTTTTTATTTGCTTATGCCCTTACGCTTTTTCCCAAATTGCATTCGATAATATTATTCGACCGATGTATATAATCGATTTGAATAATTGAAATACCATCAACCATGTAGCCTAAGCTATTTATACTGGTTTATCGCTATAATAGTCAGATCTGGGCCTATTGTGGAGATCCCTACTTGTTTATCCCCATACTGGCCAAGTCTGGGCCTATTGTGGATATCCCTACAGGTTTATCCCTATAATGGCCAAGTCGGGTCCTTTTGTGGAAATCCCTACAGGTTTATCCCCATAATGGCCAAGTCGGGTCCTTTTCTGGAAATCCCTACAGGTTTATCCCCATAATGGCCAAGTCGGGGCCTATTGTGGAAATCCCTACTAGGGAAAGCACTAGGAAAGCCCTGAAAGGCCCTTATTTTTATTAGGGATGCCCTATCAGTTTTCCGCACGGGAAGTTCATTATAAATAAATCATTATTTGATACAATTGGTTTCAAGAAGGTGAGTCTTGAGCTTCCGGTTTTATAACTGTATGAAAAATGTCAACTCCTATATTCATTATAAGAAAAAACTTATTCTCTTTATTTTAACCACATAATTAATTATTTATATGACATGTAGCATATCGTTGAAAAGGGTATGAACTAAAGACGTTTTTAGAATAAAGCTAAGTTCACAATAGCTTTTCGTTTTTTTTTTATAATGAATTTAGAAGTTTACATATGTCATACATTTACGCATTTTTAGAACTTTGGAAGTTCATGAGTCATTTTCTTTAAACCAGATGGAGCAAATAATGTTTCGTCTATAATAAACATACATTGCAGAATACAACAAAAGGTATTTCGTGCTATCACAACCACAAACAAAAAAATTATGACGACTTGAAGGCGAAAATTCGGATAATTAAAAAAAAATCATATCTTAAGGGGTCTTCTTTAGACGCAAAAAGGCTATTTTCATGAATTTTTTGATAGGTATATATTATGGATATTGATATAAAAGTTGATACACTTAATAAATACACCTTAAAAATACATTTAGATTTTTGTTTTTTATTTATTTAATTCACTATTTATAGACGAAAATGGTAGTTAAAAAAATGTCCTAAAAAAATTGTAGGTCTGCGCTGTCGATGAAATCTCGGAGATGGATCATCCGAAACAAAAAAATCAAACAGTTTTAGATTCAGTATATTAATGACTATAGCGCATATCATACCATTTTTTATATACGCAAAAAGTAACAAAATGGCGGACATTTTTCGAAAAAACAAAAGGAAACGTGTTTTTTTACCGTTTTTGGCAAAAAAATAGTAAATATCAAAGCTTAAAAAAATCTTTGATATGCACTATAGCGATAGGTGTAAAGAATATGTGGTTAAAATTTCATATTGATCGGTTTAGTAGTTTCGAAGATTTTATCAACAAGCCGTTGAAAAACGTTATTTCGAGAAAAACGTGTTTAAAGTTTGGTTGGGTTACATAAATTAAAAAAAAAATGTTATGTATTTCGAAAGTGTATTCATTAACGCGTTCCTCTAGTTTCTCGGCTGTTTTTTTACGGCTTTTTCAATATTTTTTTACGGGCAAAGCATCGAAATAATCAATCTCATTGTTTTTGCATAATCTTTATTAACATTTAAATAAGCTTTACAAATTTTTTGAAGTCAAAATATATAATAGAATAAAAGTTATAGTGGCCGACAGGAAGACATCAAGTAAAAGAGGTGCTTGACGGTGACCAAGATTGCGGCTGTTCTGCTTATCTGAAATCAAAAAACCAAACGGCATTTTAATCTTCATATTTAAGACTAGCGATTGAACTAGAGTGAATTCTAAATTACAAAAATTGACTTTTTTATACACTTTTGAAAATTACATTCTATTTTTTACTCATTTTTTCTTAAGTTTTTCGCTCGTACAAAAAAAACTATCGAAGCAATCATGATAATCCTAGTTCAATCGCTGGCTTATAACATATTAAAGATGCTGTATAAATTTGAAAAAGATCGGTGCAGTAGTTTCTGAAATATCGTGGTCACCGTTTCGAAAAATGGTGTTTCGAGAAAAACGCGTTTGAAAGTATACCTGCTCCGTATACCTGCTCCGTTCCAGGGCCGTAACTTGTGAACCACTTCGAATATCGAAAAATCCTTTGGCACACATTTTCTACACATGTTGTAGATGTGATTTATGAAAAAAAAATCGATTTTTTCGACCCGAGAAACTAGAGGACCGCCTTAAGTGTGACAACTTTCATATCAATATCTAAAATATAAATCTATCAAAAAATCATGAAAATAGCCTTTTTTAGCGTCTAAAGTGAGAAGACCCCTTAATTGCCGTGACTCTTAGAACATAGAATCTAAATGTGAAAAAAGTAGCAAATGACACCCCAATCCCCCAATAAATCGCGTCAGTCCATGTGTACTCCTGTATATACATTATATTTTGTATGTATTAAATTCATTAAATTTATTCATAATTATGTTTATTTTTTAAATATATTTTTCATATCTCGGTTACTAGAGGCAATAAATTATTCTTCCAGAGTTGAGAAAATATACTTAAACACGTGTATCTCAAAGGGATAAAATTCATCTTTTCACGTTTTCACCTACTGTCGAAAGTTCCCTATTTCCATCATAAACATCGCACACGAGGAACATTCGGGTGTAAAAATTGGTGGGAAAAAAAATGTAACAATGTATCACAGTTCGTTTCGATTTCCCGAGGGAAAAACGAGATTGGAACGATATTCGCGTTACGATACAAAAGCGCGGCCGATGTAATCAGAAGCAATTAATTTGCATCCGACGGTAACACTCCTCAGGAGTGGCAATCAACCGAGAAATCGGGACCCCGTGACTCGTGAACTTTTTCCTGAATATTAAATTTCAAGTATTCGGTTAAACTGCTTTTCGCTACAGGTGCCTTTCCGGACAATTGAAGGTGTCTCGAGTGGCAATACGATAGTCGTATTGAAACTTCGAATAAGTTCTCGCTGTTTTTCAAAAGATGGCGTTACCAGAACTCCCTGCGTGTAGTTTAAGAGGGGAGACCGGTCCAGCCGACGATTTTTTTCAATGCGTTTTTTTAACAACATTTATTTTCGTTCACGAAACATTTGTTACGTGTAAAGGTACATTTGAACAAGCAAAAACGTTATTGAAAATTTCATTTGAATATATAGCGGCCGCAAGTGGAAGATCCGTGCAAATCGGTTAAAATCCTGGAGTCTTCGGAAATTATCTGAAACGTGAAATTAAAAAAAAAATCGCTATAGTACGAACGTAGAACGCGCATGCACCAGAGTTTGCAAAACAAAAATTGTTGATTGAAAAATGGCGGACATAAAATTAAAATCTGACGAAAAAGGGCCTTAGTTTTGAAATAACTTTGTCTATAGTAATACACCTTTCACCTACTTTAAGGTTGTTATGGGGTTCAGCCGTCGGGGCTGAAGTATGAGGGGAGCGCCCTATATGCTTACGCACGAGGCCGGTTGGCTGTTACCAACTGTTAGCTTTTAAATAATCGTCATATTAAACGTGCGTTTTCGAACTATTTTTCCACATCTATTTATAAAAATATGCATTTTGGACCATTCGGTGATTACATTAAGTGCTTTCATTACTTTGTATAATTATTTTCTATAACTTTTTCTCGCTCAATTAACGCAAAGCGAATTGGCAACGTCGTAAATCGTGGTATATCATAATGCCCAGGTTGGCAGAAGTGTCGCGAATTTAGAGACATATGCGCCCCGTTCGTAACCTCAATATCGGCCCAAGGAGCTGTCAAAAATTAATATCGATCCGAGTAAAAAAATCCGCTGGAAAGATAAAGTGTGTATTAAAGCTGTCTATAATCTCGAAGAAATCAAAAACTTTAATATATTTCCGATGTTGTAAAAGAAAATTCATGTATGAAAAAAAAGCCGCGTTATTTCGTCTTTGCCTCGAAATGTCTAGAAATGTATAATTTCTGAACATTGTTATCAAATTAATATTAAGTAATTTCTACTAATTAAGAGAATAAGTACCAATAACATTCATTGTTAATTATCTTGACCGAGTAGTTTGAGGTTCCCGGGTATAATTACCGAATACCGGTAAGATAGGTAGCATTTGTGCCGTCTACGACGTTGCCATGATTGCACGGTTTAATATTTTGTGTGCTTGATTTTCGCACAAATTTCCTATCAAAAACATTTATAATTTTATAACGGTACTGTGAATGAAACAGTTTTTTATTGCTTAAACCTTGCCTTAACGTCATAAAAACGCGTTTTTCTCAAAACCACTTTTTTCATTCTTAGCGAACATATTACTTCGTCACGGTTGCATGGATCAGTTTGACGTTTTGACAGTAGCTTCACAATTACTTCCTTTACAGAGGTACGTACGAGTTTTTCGATTCAATGTCAACTTTTTATTCTGTAAACAGTTTACTGCTTATTTTTTAACACAAAAAGGAAAGTTTTTCGTCAAAAGTGCACCATTTGTAACAAATTTGTATATATATTTTTTATTTTTTTGATTTTTTGTTCAAGATCTTATATTTCACGAGAAGTTTGTCCATTACTGGAGGTGTTTATTTAAAAAGATCATTTCGAAGATTAGCGGTCTCGTCGCCATTTTGTACAAAAATAATAATCAAACAAATGTCTATACTTAAATATATGCTGAATAATCCCTCTAAAAAGAATTCCCATCCCAAAGAAGAACTGTCAACGTTAGGCCTTCTTTTCGGCCGCTAGAGTGGTGTTATCCCTTAAAGGCTTAAAGAATAATGAATTTTCATGTGATGAATTGGAGGCAATACTTCATGAAGACTCATGTCAGACGCTAGTGGAACTGGCAGAATCATAAGTAGTTGATCACACAACAGTTCCGAAACTTTTGAAAGCATTAAGGGGTTATTTGGGTTTCGATGCCAAAAAAGCATTTTTTCTCTGTTAAAAAAAATAATATATCAATTATTTTATTCAAAATGTTAAGCACATAAAAGAGTAACATTTCAACAGGATTAAAAAATAAATTCATCCAAAAATTTGAGAAATTCAGCCGGTGGGACCTGGTTTCCGGAGACCCCCTAAAAAAAGTGTCCTCGTGATGGTCAGGATAACTCATGATAGCTTCATCTGAAATTTAAAAACCATTTTTTTTCTGTTTGTAGATAAGTATAGCTCGTGATTGAACTGAGGATTATTTAAAAAATTGGTTTATGTATTTTTGGCAGAGTTGTATGCAAAATAGTTCAATTTTTGGTACAATTTACACTGTGCATAGCCGTGTAAAATTGGTTGTAATCGAAAGAAAAACCTTTATTCAATCACTAGTCAATGCTATTTTGAAGAAGTGTGCAAAATTTCTATAAGATCGGTGCATTAGTGTTTGAGAAATCGTGTCCACCGTCTTCAAAAATATTATAGTATTTTGAAAAAAATGCGATATACCTGCCTCGCTCCCGGCCGGTCTTTCCCAACGTGGGGAATTCCCAAAGGTTCTCTCTCCTAGACTTCTACTCCGATTGCTTCAAAATTTCGGGAGAACATTCTAGACATATTTTACCATTAGATAATAAAATTTTAAAAAATGGATTTTTTTTTTCATTTTCAACCCCACGTAACTCCTCAAGAGTTATGTTTTAAAATAATGCATTAAATTTTCCGAAAAAAAAACAGCGAGAACTTATCCAACATCCCAACAATATCTACACACGGGGGGAAAGGTGATTTTTCATGACAATCGACTTGGACACTTCTACCCGGATGTGAAAATATTCAGGAAAAACACAGAAAATTTACGATTAATTGAACAATTAATTAATTAATTAATTACGTTGCATCGTCACGGGTTTTCCTCAGTTTCCCCGTGCCCTCGTGCAAATACACTAGCGCAGTAGGAAAAAGTTGCTGTGGGCAGTTTGAGGAGTCTCCAAGAACCAGAGCGGATCGACAAGAGGGGATGAAAGTGAAGGGGATGAAAGTGAAGGGGCTGAAAGTGAAGGGGATGAAATCGCGGAAGCCCTCGAGGGCATAAGGTAAACGTTTAAATAAACATAACAATATTTCGGAGCTGGTTTTCTTTCAGGAGAATGTCGTTCTCATAAATATGCATTGGGTTTCCGCTTTGCACGAGGCGGAAAAACAGAGAGTTTGAAACATTTGGAATTAAGTGAGGATACCACTGTGACGGGCCGAAAATGGGTCGTTTTATCCAATTTTTTAGTCTACTACATTATTTATTTGGGATTCGCAAAAAAGGTGTGTTATTGAGCACATAGAGAATTTATTTTGTGTAAATTTTTATTTGAAGAAATAAATAATTGCCAACGTTATCGAGGTATAATGGAGCTTCTATATAAAAAATGTGGTCCAACGGCCGGATCGATAACTTGACAATGATTGATCTGGAAAATAAAAATAAAAAAGTTTTATAATCATTAACAATATTGTTCTCGTTGTACGTAGCTGTCTTTCGAAAAAAAAACACACAAAATGGCGGCCGGAAAAAAGTACAAGTTTGGAGACATTTTTACATATATGCGGGGGCTTAAAAAATACTAACAAAAAAACAGCTGCTTCCAACGATAGCTATTGCAATTGCCGATTTTTTTTTTTTTTTTCAAATTGAAAATTGGGCAATTATAGCTAGAATTATGATTCCGGGGAGGTTGAGAAAAGTAGTTTCGAGAACAACGCCATTTAAAGTTTCAGTATACGTAAATCGTTGCGCTACCTGCTCTCACCAAGTCGTCTGTAGCTTGGTCAATTCTCAATATTTTAACCTGAACGTATTCTTGAATATGTGTACTTAGAGGAAATGCCAAAAAAATCGATAGAGTTCCATACCCAAAGGGCAAAACAGAACCCTATTGCTGTCACTCTTCCGTCTGTCCGTCCGTATGTCACGGGTCTCTAGCTCGTAAACGAAATGAGTAACCTGAAATTCGGATATTCTAGCTCGCAAATGAAATGTAAATCTGAAATTTGGATATTTTGTGTTGAATGTTGACCCAAAATCATATATCGAATTATAAATTCAATTAAATTATTTTTCATGGGGTTTTCTACTTCTTTTTCATACATGAAAAAAAAAGTAGAAAAAAACAACAACTTTTGTTGGTCATTGCCTAGAGTACAAATGTATATTTTTCCTTCATTATCTTCTAAAATAAAGAAATGGAGGGCCGTCAAAGTTGCCAATTTTAGACCATTTTTGTTACGAGGCTCATCTCAAAAACTAAAAAATTTAAGAATTTGGAATTTCTGTATATCATGTACCATTTACTGAATTTAAACAACGAATACTGAAAACGTTGATTCATAATATAGTATATTTAACAATTTAATGTATGCATAATCCAATAATTTTAGTATGAAAATATATAAAAATATTGTTCTATAAATATGTACAATACCAAATGACTCATTTTTGGAGTCGGTGCCAGCCAAGAACGAGAGATTGACGTCACGGAAGAAACGAGACTGCAAATTTAAAAAATACTCTAAATCGTAGATTTCATTTATTTTTCGTCGCCTTCTTTTTTTCTGCGAAAAATGTGACAATATCGGCAATTGGCTGGTGCCGACTCCAAAAATAGACAATTTGACATTGTAAATATTCAAATAACAATATTTTTACATATTTTCATTATTGGCCTACAGCAGGAGTATACAAAACTTTATTCGACTATCATCACCATATATGGTTTCAGTTTAGTGCTACCTAAGAACTACCAAGGAATATCCCTTCGATTTTGTTTGGATATGTTATAAAGCACCGAAAAGTAAGCGATACGTATTTTTTTTGATCGGCCGAAAAACGGTTTTAAGGGGTGAAACCACCCCTTGAAAAAGGCATATCTAGGGGTAATATAGCAGTTTCACACACAAGGAGTCCGACGATTTCATTGAAACAAAAACGAAAATCCTTCTAATCCGAAGCAATGAAAAATGCACTATAGTCACATTGCAAAAAAATTAAGGGGTGAACCACCCCTATATTAAAGGGCGGTTTCGCCCCTTAAAACCGTTTTTCCGCCGATAAAAAAAATACGTACCGCTTACTTTTCGGTGCTTGATAACATATTCAAATTTCAACAAAATCGAAGGGTGTCACCTGAGGGATGTTCCTTATAAGAGAAAAAAACATTACCTAATTAAAGAATTAATTTATTAAAAGTTAATTTGACACATGTACGGAACCCTAACATCCGACTCGCACTTGGCCGAGTTTTTTTCACCCGTCACCGTGGTGTCCCGCCTTAAGGTGTCACAAGCAACTTGGTTATTATATCTCACGGCCCTGGAACCGCGCACAGGGCATGGAGAATTTGAAATGCAGACGAAAAAAAAGCAAATGCAGTGGCGGGATCGCGGTTGTGCTCTCGTCTAACGCAAGGTTACGAAAAGGAATTTTAACGTTCGAATGCATTATGCAAGAAATTTAGTACAGCTCGGTTACACATGGAAAGAGGTTGGGTGAACGCGTGCAGAGTCGTTCGTACGCGGAGTCCGAGAGCTCGGGCGAAACATATTAACCTCGAATTTAGCACGTTGCGTATCCCTCAAACATGAGCGACCTCGTTGTTCTCTCCAAACGACGTAAAAACATGACGTTGTTCCTGGGAATGTACTAATTCAGCTAGAACTCTCTGATCTCATGGGGCGGAAAAATTGTTCGCTCGATTAATTTCTTGGTCTGTGACACTTGCGATACCTTTTTTGAAATTTTGAAAATTACGAAAATGGCAACGTGTAGCAAGAAAAGTTCGTTTTTCGATCGAAAAAAGCAACTTTAGTTATCTGTTATTAACGAATGGATAAATATATGAAAGCATCATCTACAACCCCTACGAGGTCGGCGCCGTGAGACAAAATGTTCAGAAAAATCCGGGCTTTAGTTTTGTCCACAGCGCCGAAGTTGTGGAAATACATTTTGGGGGTAAAAAAGTGGGGTGAAATATTGAAAAATCAGCTTTAAGTAAATAACTCTTCAGAAAAAATTCGTACACTTTTTTTCAAGTGGGAAAGTTGTAGCCCTTGAGAAGACGCCTCGATTGAGTATTTGATCATCATTCTTTGATAATATCTTCACCCTCAAAAAAATTGTTGAAATACTAAAAAAAATAGTTTATTGAATAACTCAAAAACAATGGATTTTTCGGGCATGGTTTAAATGTCCGAAATGTAAAGAATAATATTCTCTACATTTTCGTTTCTATGGACCACCCTTGAATTTTGATTTTCCAACCCCTCTCGGGGATTGAAAATTCAAAATGAAATTCTGGGAAAACCGCGAGAATTCGCCGCCGTGAAACAGTTTTTACCTTCAACTCTCAGCTACATTTATGTCCACAGCGCTAAACTCGTATCTCTTCATTTTCGTCGAATAGCTTTCCCAGAATTTCATTTTGAATGTTCAACTCCCGAGAGGGGTTGGAAAAAGCAAAATTCAAGGCTATTGCATGAAAACGAAAATATAGAGTAAATTATTCTCTACATTTCGTACATTTAAACCATCCCCGAAAAATCGATTATTTTTTAGTTATTCGATAAACAATTTTTTGTTTGATACTTCTACAATTTTTTTGGGGGTGAAGATATTATTGGAGAGCGCTGATCCAATACTCGATCGACTCGTCTTTTCAAGGGCTGCAACGTTCCCATTTGAAGCAACATTGTATGAATTTTTCCTAAAGAGTTATCGAATTAAAACTGATTTTTCTAAATTTCACCCCTCTTTTTCAACCTCAAAATGAACTCCCATCGCTTCGGAGCTGTGGACAAAAATAAAGTCCGGATATTTCTGGATATTTTGTCTCGCGACGCCGACCTCGTGGGAGTTGTAGTTTGGCATTAATCCACCCCCATCCCATTTCATCCCCTAAAAAAAACCTACACCCCGATTTTTAGGCAAACTTGGATTTAGCACCCGCGGCAACAAAATCACCTATCAAAAAAACTAGCCTTCTTCTATTTTTTTTCGACTCCAATATACAGCACGACTGTACTAATAGGATGGAAAATGTCATAAGCCATGCTCCCTCCGAATTTGAAGTGAAATGGACGAACGTATTTTGAGATACGGGTCGCAGTATTTCGTAAAACATAGTTTCGAGAAAAACGCAAAATAAAAGAAGTTACAGTAGAACGTCAATTATGCGAACGTGAATTATCCGAATGGCGATTTGGGTTATCTAAAATATCAATTATTGAATGAAATTTCATTGATTCAATTGTAAAATTGTTGGTGTAAATAATAATAGGAATTATTAGTCCAAGCAAAACGCTGTTGACTTTAATAACATGATAAAATTGAAATTTTTTTTCCATTTTAAAGATATATTGTTAGCCGAGAACAATATATCATTGAAACTATCTAAAAAATTATCGCGAACAAATTATATATTTTTGAATGCATTTTCTGCAACGAACAAAAAAAGCGTTTAAGGATGTATGGCAGCTACTGCAGAGTCGTTACAGAACTGATTATGCAATTTGCAAAAATCGCATTTAAAGACTAAATAAAATAATTGTAATATTCATTAAAGCTAAAAAGGAGATTTACCACAGCTCAAAGTAAAACATGCGGTACAGAAAGAAGAATTTTCAATTTTTAACTGCAAATTTAGTTGTTGATTTGATGTATGTTTTCCCTGACGTTGTCGTGGTTACGACACACGAGCTAAAGAAATATGAAAACGGTCCCATTTAACTCGCAATATCTCGCAAAATATATGGGCACATGTCGATTTTTTATTTTTACCGTATCATGCATATTACAGCGATACCGCACAAAAGTTTTTTTTACAAAAGAGTACTCCGGAAATACCTTTTTTGCCAATGTAAAGGGAATTTTGGACGTACAGTCCTATGTTCCCCGTGTTAAATGACCCAACTTTGAATTCGTTTATTTCAGCATTCACGTGGGCAAATTTTGTTTTTTTTATCTCAAAAAGTTCTCGATATTTTCCTTTACAATATCAGTGAGTTTCAATTCGAACAGTAGTAAATGACTTAGTTGCCATACATCCTTAATTCATAACATGAATTTTAGTGATTCGAGTACACAAGAAAAATTGAATTTCGTTCGTTTTATTCAGATAAAATTTCTATTGAGTAAATATGTTATTTAATTTTTTCACCATATCCGATATTGATTTTCGTACATTATTCGTTAAAATATTAATATTTTATTTTGATTGAAAAATATTAAGCAAATGTCTGAATTGATTAAAAAATTTTGCGAAAATAAAATTTGTTTCATGCGCATATGGTTAAAAAAATTCAACCAAGTTATGGTTGAGCGCCACCGAAATTATAGATGTGAAGAAACTCGTAGTTCTCGGAGTAACCGCTAGAAGCCGCACGCGCGCTCGTTTCTTGTAAGCGTAGGGCGAACAGAAAATCTACTTAAACGCCGAAGACACTAAAGAGTATTGCTTCTTGGCCCGTGGCTAAGATCAAAGTGTAGTATCTGTTCTTATCAGTTGAATGTCTGATATTCTCTCCATGGACATTTCATTGGATATCTGATATTCTCTGCACTATTATCGTGGATGATCATTCTAATGTTCACTTTTTATTTAAGATTTAAAACGAATTGAAAAACTTACGTCTCTTGGCATGTTCGTTTCGATGTAGTAGAGAAATAATTCATTCTATTGATTATATTTTTGTACGAAATAAAAAATGTTGTAGCAACTGCTTAATTATATCATCCATACATCTACGGATTGTATATAGAATGATTTCAATAGAATATAATTTTATTTGAAGGATAATGTAGATATTCAGAGAACAGAAGAGATTTTCAAATAACATAATATGTTATTTGAATCAATCACATTTTCCAATATTTTATAGTATTGTAACAGTCTCTTATATCGGTGGCACTCCGCGATCAGAAATTTATTTGAATCAATCAATATATTTGTTTGATTCAATTGGTTTTTTTTCTCAGTGTAGGTAAAAAAAGATCGATTTTTCAAAAAGGTGATTATTCGAAAGTACTATCTTTTGAGTGTCGACCCCGGAAATTTTATAAGGAAATTCGCAGCAAGACGAAGTTATAGTGTTTTGTAACTGACCGGGTGAGCAACGACTAACGGTTGGGGCGCAAGTAGACGCGGCCTTTGTCATCTGTTTGACTATGAGTCGGATGTTCTCGCTCCTGTTGAATTCCGGGTATTCTTGACCTTTTGTGTAGCAAGGTCATGTTTCGAAAAGTGGGTGGGCCATATGGCCCAGGAATCGACGATTTCATATCAGTTTAAAATAAACCAGTTATTTCAGTGTAAAGTGTACTCAAAACTTTGAACGCGTTTTACTCGAAACATTGTTTTCAAAATCGGTACCAGAAATATCTCCGCAACTACTGAACCGATCGGGATCAAGTTTTGCACAGGTATGCTTCACACAATAATCTAGTACTCATCGCGCCGTTTTTTTCGATACCTGGCATAGTTTTTTTTTTCATCATAAGTACTGAACAATTTTGAGGCGAAAAATCGCCTGTTTTATTCCAGTGACTGCCATGAGCCGAAAAAATCGATTTTTTGATTTCCGGCTCGATAAATACTACTTTTATCTATCTACTTTAAAAAACAAATCTTTTTTTTTTAGATAAGAAACGGCAGAGACACGTCTGGTACCGCAAACGCTGTCAACAAAAACACATCCCAGGAAAACGACTGTAACTTTTTTACCGTTTGAAATATTGGAACCGAACTTTCACACAATTTAGATAAAATGTCATACTTTAAGGCCTTAGGCCACAGTAACGGGTATAAAATCATGTGCGAATTTAACCATTTTTTTCCGTCTGAAGAAGTGATCCATTCATAAAATTAATTACACATCTATTTAGTATGAATATCAAGCTGTTAGAAAAAATATATATATTTTTTCGATGTACAAAAGTCCTACTAATATTGTCTTTTGTTACCTTTTTTTAGGCGCTCCGCGGCGTGACATTTAGCATCCACAATTTTTTACCTAGAACAAAAAATAAAAATTCTCGTCAATCTACATTAGAATACCTAGAGAAGTACGTACGGAATTTAAAAAATATTGTTTTATTCACAAGTTGTAGGTATTTGAACTTAAGAAATGAATTTTCAGTGAAAAATTTCGTTATAACTGCTCATAAACTGCTCATAAAATGAAAAGTTTTCGATTAATCAGAAATTCCGTACGTACTTCTCTGCGAAATGTAATTAGGAACATAACTTTCAATTCTGAAGTAAATCGAGTGAAAATTGTTGAAGTTATTTGTTACGCCAATTGGAAAAAAGCTGTTTCGAGAAGTTTCGCGTAGTCGACCATTTTGTACATCGAAAAAAAAACAAAATTATTTTCTAACACCTTGATATTCATACGAAATAGATGTGTAATTAATTTTATGAGTGAATCACTTTTTCATACGAAAAAAATGGTTAAATTTGCACATGATTTTATACCCGTTTCTGTGGCCTAAAGCCTTTAAATGTATATCATGATTGTTCAATGAAATTCAGTTTTACACACAAAAAAATTTTCAAACACAACCTTACTTTTAGCCGTATCAGGTGTATGTAAGCCCTTAAAGGAGACTGTGTCCTTGAAATTTTCAAAAAATCAATTTGAGCTCAACATGAGCAGCTAGAAGAAGGGGAGGGATGCCTCTATGGACCAGGCATTGCCGATTAGCGGTAATTATAAACACATTTGTGTAAACACATTACAAAACTTTAAACGCGTTTTTCTCGAAAACGCGTTTTTAAAAATGGCTGACATTCTCCTGACCGCTGTAAGTAACATATCGACCTGAAATTTGGAGAGCATACTCAGAAAATATGTCTTTACGGAATGACGGATCGTTTTTTCGATAGATACATTTTTACATTTATTATTTATCTTTTTATGCGAAAAAAACGCGAAAATTCGATTTTTTTTAAATTGCCGCTATTTTCCGAAATTTGTACTCAACGAAAAACCCATCCGTCATTCCATGACCAAAGGATCACAGATTGATAATATGCTTTGAATTTGTGTTTCAGATCAACAAAGAGGGGGCAGTGATGTCAGCCGTTTACCTCCCGCGATTTGAGGACCTGTTTTAGCGGAGCTGCAACGGCCGCCATTTTGGTTTTTTTTTTCAAACAAAATTTTGTTAACGTTCTGTATATCATGAATAAAAGCAAGAAAAAACCGCACTCAAAAAGCTTTACTCGTTTCCTTTAAAACAAATAAAATGTAAACACCTGAAATATGGCACTCCAAGGACAAAGTCTCCGTTAACCGCGTCTCCTCCATGCCTGCATGTGCAGTGGCTACCCGAAAGAGCATTTCCCCATGAAAATATCCAAATCACCCTATTCCAATATCGATCAAGTCGCATTACGATAAAGTACAGACAGTGAAAACTTTGCTTTTTTGGCACTACCTGTAAAATTTCCTCAAGCACAGCAAATATGTTGCTACAATTTTCACCACTGACTGTAAATTTGCAAATGAAGATTCAGCACCCATCTAATGATCAAGTACATCCTCGACCTCGAAATCGTGACACTTCTGACCCCCAAGAACGACCCCATTCATACTCCCAAAATTTTTAATCGACCCTGACAAATCCACAGCGCGTAATCAACCGCCCCGACAGATGAAAAAATATGAGTACACAGCGATGAAATATTTTTACGATCTGCACGAGCCAACACACGGTGTAGTCGTATCACGCGTACTATTGCGCAACGAAGAATAAAGGGGTCGCGAAGAGTAACCATGGCCGAGGTAGAGAATTAGAGCTAACCATGATCTGTAGGTGTAGGCGAGAGAGAAATATTTCATAACCGTACTCTTTGCCCACCATCGAGATCCATCCAGTCCCTTGGTATTCCTTCATTGTTCCATGCGATGTGGGATAACGCCGAAGGGCCAAGCTGCCCATGTTATCCTCAGTGGACTTTGCTCATTGCACACACACATACACACACGCACACACACACGTGTATATATATATATATATATATATATATATATATATATACACGTGTGTGTGTGTGTGTGTGTGTCACATGTGTGTATATATATTTATACCATGGTGTCCCATTTTGACGACGTGGTACACTTGATGCAGCGAGGAGTTATTCCCTTTTTATTATTACTTCTACTTTTCTCGTGAGTATTATTATTATATGATTATATTATTATTATATTTTAGTGCCCCGGGCAACAACTCTTCCTCATTAATAATAATAAAAATTATAATAAATAATTATTATTATCATTGTTTTGGGTTTGTTACTATTATTATTATTGTTTATCGTATGGTACGTCTCTAAAGCGACTTAGATTAAGTGCTTCATGTATGAAGGCATGTTATACGAAAAACAGTAATAACAGTAACGAAACCAACACAGTAGTAATAATAGTAACACTGTCAGTCAGTCAGTAATATCAATAACCAGTGTAATGATAATTATCATTATTATTATTAATGTGTGTATAATATAACAAAATTGTAATACTGTAATAACTGTAACTGTGATAATAAAAGAATAATAACAATAATAGCCGCTATAAAGGTTATCATAATTTATCATGATAATGTAATATTAGGTGTAGTAAAAAGAAATCCATAATTTTTGCATGAAATTAAAAGCAAAAATAATGGATTTATTTTTACTACACCTAATATAATATATTCATGATGTATCATGGTTTATCATAATTTTAATAATAATTGTCATTATTGTTTTGGGTTTGTTACTATTATTATAAGGAGTACAACTTTGCAGTGACCGTTTTTTTCAAAAGTTTAAGGCTTTATTATAAAAAAGTGGCTACATATTTTTTAATCAAAGTACTGTCCGTCGCTAGCTACGACCTCGGCCCATCTTTCAGGTAGCATTCGAATCCCGCGTCGATAAAAGTCTTGGTCCTTGGAGGCAATCCAGGAATCGACCCAATTTTTGACTTCTTCGTAAGTACCGAAGTGCTGGTCAGCCAAATCGTGTGCCATTGACCGGAACAAGTGATAGTCGGAAGGGGCAATGTCTGGAGAGTACGGCGGGTGGGATAAAACCTCCCATTTCAGCGTTTCCAAGTACTTTTTCACGACATTTGCAACATGGGGTCGGGCATTGTCATGCTGCAGTATCACCTTGTCATGTCTTTCGTTGAATTGTGGCCGTTTCTCTTTGAGTGCCTTACTCAAGGGCATCAACTGACGTCGGTAGAGTTCCCCTGTGATGGTTTCGGATGGTTTGAGCAGCTCATAGTACACAACGCCCAGCTGTCAGCCCGTCTTCAAAAACTTTCTGCCTTCCGCCACCATGCTTGTTCTCGACCTCAAAATCTCCACTTTTGAAGCGTTGAAACCACCGCCGACACGTTTTCTCACTAATAGAATCCTCCCCGTAAGCATCTACAAGCAAACGGTGGGCCTCAGCCGCAGATTTCTTGATGTTGAAGAAGTAAATCATAACCTCCCGCAAATGCTGAGAATTCGGTTCGTAGGTTGCCATGTTTGAGTGCCTATAACTTTATAATGCATACACGTATCCGTTAGCTTTTTTAAATTGTTTACATTGGCAGAGCCTCTAGTTTAAAATGCCACTTTTTTTATTGAGCTAGGGCCACTACTTCGGCCGCAGTGGCTCTCTAAGTAAAACGGTCACTGCAAAGTTGTACTCCTAATATTTTTCGTACAACACGCCCTCAATCTAACCGAAGTTAGGTGCTGTATTTATAAAGGCATGTCATACAAATAATGGCCATCACAGTAAAAAAAAACGTGAAACAACAATAACTATTAAAAATTAGTGTAATGATAATAATAGAGAAGTCTGTTACCCGGAGCAATACAAATTCATAGTAATAAAGTAACATAATAATATGTGAATATAAATATAACATTGGGTTGTCCAGAAATATCGTACCGATGTTCGGTAGGTGGCGCATTGAAAAATTGGTACGAAAATCCCGGACAACCCAATGTAATAATAATCATGATATAAAGTAAAAAATGATGAATGTATATGGGGCATTCCATACCAATTCGACCTGGATCTGACCCTCGACCCCTCAAATCTGGTTCCAAATTTTTCCTATCATTACTCTCACTCTATCAAGCAATGAAATTTTTTTCCAGATTTTTCAAAATAATTTTGAGCGCGTCATGAATTTTTGAATTTTTTTTTGAACACCTCGATGGCCGTAATCGAAAAAGCTGAAAAATTCCCAAAAATACAGTGCCAGATATGAAAAATGTTGGTGTAAAATTCATAATGTCTGGGCTTTTGCTTCAACCCCTAATTAGGGTTTTTGTCAACCATGATAAAAAAAATCGAAAATTACAATATACACTTTAGAAAAAACGGAGAATTTTTTTTTTTAATCTGGTATTATGCATACAAAATTTCGAGAAACAGTCTACAGTAAATTGACCTTTGCTTCTTATTTTTTTCATTTTTTTGCTCAAAAAGCTAAAAACGGGTTGAAGAACAAGCCCAGACATTATGAATTTTACACCGACATTTTTTATATCTGACACTGTATTTTTGGGAATTTTTTCAGATTTTTCGATTACGGCCATCGAGGTGTTCAAAAAAAATTCAAAAATTCATGACGCCCTCAAATTTATTTTGAAAAATCTGAAAAAAATTGTAATTGCTTGATAGAGTGAGAGTAATGATAGGAAACATCGGGAACCAGATTTGAGAGGTCGAGGGTCAGACCCAGGTCGAATTGGTATGGAATGCCCCATATACGAATATATATACATATACCATGAACTTTAAAAGACTAACGTTGACCTTCATTTGCCTTTGGTGCTTCGACTGACAGAGTTAACAATACAAGGTGTATGTGGTCATGTGGTAGTTGGCACTCAAAAACCCAAGAAATGCGTATGAGATTTTTTTTCGTTTTTTTTTTCCCTTTACGAGAAAGGAGATGGCACACGTTTTGGTCGACTGTGGTCGCTGCACCAACACCTCGCTGCACATCTCAGCCCTCGAAATGCTTTCGAACATTTTTGAGGGGAGAATACGTCTCGTTGCTCTGGCAATGAAAAAAGGGACGGCAGACGTGGCGCGACGTTTAAACGGCCCGAATACTATTGGAACTATGTGGTGATATTTTTTTTTACCAGTTCGGAAAATATAAGTAAGAATACATTTTTATTTTGCCACCCAGGGAGAAGAGGGAAATTTGCAAACGATAAGGAAATCGCTTTTTTTTCGAACCATTATTTTCTTAAGGTGTAAACGTGTAAAATTGACGGGAGATTTACACCTAGATGGTCGAGGTCGAGGATTGAGAAGCTATGAACATTTCGTCGACCGTGGAAAACCTACACTATGGGCGTGGTATCGATGATTCCATGTAAGTTGACAAATTTCATGATTTATTGATTCCCAAATGTTCAAACGCGTTTTTCTCAAAACCACGTTTTTCAAATCGGTACCCAAAATTTCTCGAAACCCAATGAACCGATTGCCTTGAGGTTTTTCGTGGTTATTCTATACACCATTATCTAATACTTGTCATAGGATTTTTTTTTCCGTTACTTAGTTTTTGTTTTATAGGCAAAATAATAACTAATTTGTTGGCCCAAAAATAACTATTTATGTTCAAACGTCCGCCATTTTGTCATAAATCGATATTTTCATAATCGGTTATGACAAGTACTAGATTATAGTATCTAATTTAATCAACTTATTGGTTTTTTTTTCAAATGATTTTTGAAGAAACGCCAGTGGGTACCGTATACGCAGATTTTTTTACGACGCTCCAAGGATCATACAATATTCTTGTATATTTTTGATATTTTTAAATAAAGAAAATTAAACATATTTTTGAATGTATATACTTTTAGATAATTAAAACCCCAATTCGAAATTTCAAATGGTTTTCCTTGAAAAAATTCACAATAATGACCTTTTTTCCGGCTCCTAGGTGTATATCTCCCCTCAAGTGATTTTTCGCGATTTTTTTAAATGGACGGACAAGAGGATAATAATATTCAACGATGTTATTAGTCATATCTTCAAGTGGACAAAAACAAATTCATATTTAAAAAATCATACAAAGGGGTGACGCCGAAGCCAGTCTCGCGAGGCATGCTGAATTTGAGACGCTCTGCGGCACGCGGATAACCGACGCAAATTTGAGTTTGGAAAGGAATTTAAAAAATGCTGTTAATTTACATGAGTATAACTAGAAAAAAACGCAGGGGATTTCGAAAATATGAATGTTTGTGTAATCGGCAAGAATTCAAAGTAAAAACTCAATTTTCGACAAAAAAAAGGGACAATCATTTGTTAATAATTAATGTTATAATTGACTTATGAAAAATCCCGTACGTATTTCTCTTCTGAATTTTATTTCAAAGATGTGCTCAAAATTTGAAGTGAAAAAAATGAAGATTGTGGGAGTTATGCGGCAGGCCGTTTTGAAAAATTGTGTTCCGAGAAAAATGGTCGACGTCTTGCACACGGGCCAGCCACTGCCAACGCAGACCCACACGGGGCTGCGAACCTTTGTTTTACAGGTACCAAACTTTTCCCCTTATTCTGGATGGTTCAAATTTAAGAAAAATCAATTTTTTGAAAATTTTATGGTGGTCTTACCCCTTAACTATTTTGTTTTGTATGAATTTTGTTCTCAAATATTTGGGAAATTAAAAACAATTGTCATGAGTTTGCGGTGATTAGGGAAGGTACACTCGTTTTGCAAGATTAATCAACATAAATTTCGAAAAGAAAGCGCTGTGACGCCAAGCTATTGTTCACTCATACTTCCGGTATTGCATCAACCAGTGAATTATGCCTTACATAAATTTCCCCGATTTCATCGTTTATCTCGGAAATGAACAATTTCACTGCCGTTCCCCCGCAACTCGAAAAATAATTTGTTTCCCCGCGCTTTTGTTCTTACTCGAGGATCGTATAATGACAAAATGGCGGCGCAATATTCGCCTCGCTATTGTACAGCCATACACACATGTGTATATAAATATACCGTCCAATACATGAGAGATTATACGCCTGTCAACATATATATATATATATATATAGTGAACTGTCACAATTTCGTTGCCCGTATTTCCTAGGGGATTACCTAGAGAAAATGAAAATAACAATGTTCCAAATATGAAAATGCTATATTTTATTTTGTTTCATACGATAAAAGGCAGTGCACGAGATATAGAGATTTGAGACGTCGTGATTTTAAATTTGAAAATTAAAAATAAAATACATTTTAAAAACAATGAAATCGTTATTCCTATTGAAGGAAAGACAACATTGTGACGGGCCGAAAAATTCATTTTGGTTTACTGGATTATTTATTTCGGATTTGAAAAAGAGGTATGTCATAAAGGCGTTACGTAGGTTTAAAAATTTCAAAAAATCAAGGCAGGAACAAAAGGATGCTCTGAACATTGCGGCTGCAGCAGGATCTTTGCTTTATGGAGCTGGAATCGACGATTCTATGTTGGTAAAAAAAAACCTTCTTCGTTTTATTTCTACTTAAAACTTTAATCGCATTTTGCTCAAAATACAATTTTTGGAGTCGCTGGATATCATTTCTCAAAAACGAATGCACTGATCTTATTTAAATTTTGACACATTTATTCAAAATAGCATTGACTAATGATTGAACGAAGGTTTGTTTCCGATTACAACTAATTTTACAAGGCTATACGTAGTGTAAATTGTACCAAAAATTGAACTATTTTGCATAAAAATCTGACGAAAATTCAAATTTCAATTTGTTCGAAAATCCTTCTTTCAATCACGGGCTATACTTACCTACTAACAGAAAAAAATGGTTTTTCAATTTCAGATGAAGCTATCATGAGTTATCCTGACCACCACCACGAGGACACTTTTTTTAGGGGTCTCCGGAGAGCAGGTCCCACTGGCTGAATTTCCCAAATATTTGGATGAATTTTTTTTTAAATATTGTTGAAATGTTGTTCTGTTATGTGCTTAACATTTTGAAGAAGATAATTTATATCTATATTTTTTTTAACAGATAAAATATGCTTTTTTTTAAACTTTGAAACCCACGTGACCCCTTAAGTATACATTGAACTTACTTCGAGTAAAATTTTATTTAAAAAATTGAAAATCAACAACATTCTTGAGGTACAACAGAGCCGCTGTTTGAAAAATGTGGTCCAACTTTACAATGGCTGGTCTGAAAGTTAAAAATGAAAAAGTTGTATAATCAATATAAATGTAGTTCTCAGTGTACACAGCAGTTGACAAAAGAATCCCAAAATGGCGGGTGCTAAAAACAGAGTGTAACTTTGGCGAAATTTTTATTTGTATTCGGAAGCTTAAAAAATATTAAAAAGACTCAATTTCAAAATAAAAGAAAACGGCAACGTACAACGATAGCTACTGCAATTACGGAAATTTTGGTTTTTCAAAATTGAAAATCGGACAATTATAGCTGGAGTTGTGATTTCGGTCGAGAAAAGTCTTTTGAAGAAAAACGCGATTGAAGGTTTTACAATTTTTTTTACAAGGTTGGTCAATTTTCAATATTCCAACCTAAACATTTTTTTCACATATTCTTGAATATGTCTACTTTGAGAAAATGTAGAGAAAAATTGATTTTTTTGACACGTCATAGTGATGTACCACCTTAATTTAGTTACTTTAGTAATTAAATAATATTACTAATCATCTATATTATCAGTAATATTAACGAGTAACATATTGTGAATTCAGCATCGTTTGTACATACACACACTCGCGTATACGACCTCATCGACCAGTGTCCGGTTCATGTACAGGGTGGACCATTTAACGTGACCACCGCAAATATCTCCCTTGCCTTTAGAGTGACGAAAAAAATGTCACAAGGTAAATTGATTTATTTCGAATGGCTGATACGAAAATAGCCTTTTTTCGTGGCTCCAAAGTGAACTGGCCCCTTAAGGTGTTCAGCGAATTAAGAAGCGTGGGAGCATCTTTTCTACAGCCTATTAAGAACGATCGCTCGATGCCCGCATTGGAGACATTTACAATAGATCAAGAACAAAGAGGATCCTGCCAGGCGGATTTTTCTTCTTCTACATCCTTGATCCTTTGTCAATCTTTGCTAAGCAGAAAAAGAAAAAGCTGTGCTTTGCATCGGGAACGTCCAATTACCGAAGGAACTTTTCTGCCCCTCCTTGCCAAAGCTGCTGCACGGCTACACGTGTTCGCCTTTCACAAGGAGAATGCTCGATAACTCCTTTATCCATAGAACGATCGAAGGGTTCATAGGGACAAACTGAGATGGAGGGGCGCGCATAAGCTCGACATTTCAAGATTACGAATGAATCAAAGAAGTATGCGGCCGTGTAGGTGATAAAAGATCGCTAGAGTTTCGGCTTCGATCCGGCCAGTGAAGGACTTCCAAGGTTATCGATGGAAATAAGAAATTGTGTTTCTTTACGTTTCGGCCCTCTGGTTCGGGTCCTCTTCAGAATATGTATATTTATTTTCCCTGTATAAACGGTAATACACAGTATTTTACAATTACGTAATATCTAGATGTTGTGTTATTTTGTGTGACAATCATGTCGAACTAACATATTGACACGATAAGCTAATTTTAATGACATCACAAACTAATTTTAAATGCCCCTAACTTGACGCACCTAATTTATTCTCTCATTGACACGTCACTGCGAGCACGATCTCTCCCCCAATTCATAGCACAGAGACTCGAATATGCCACCCGAAAACAATACATCACTCAGTTTCTCTCGAACTCTTGTCCGCTACACAACTCAAAATGTAACGAACCAATGAAATGTTTCGAGTTTTTACTCATTTTGGAAAGATAACACACTCTTAAGAACAAACTCAACAGGTAATTACCAGAGTTTTTGACTACTCACTAAAACTTTTCTTAGATCAAATTCTTATACTGAAATTCTCAATAGTGAAACATAAAAATTAACCCATAACTACTTATCTATTACAGATCAGAAAAAAAATCGCCCATAAACGATATTAACTCCATCTACTGAGTATCTTTTCACAGAACATTATTTATATTCACAAATAATGTCTCTGTTCGTTACAACATCTTTCCAAACATGTGTTTAAAAAACCCGAAATTTCACTACTTCGAGGTTAGTAAACTACCATATCGCACTTCTATATTTTCTCCACACTCCGTACATTTTACACACCAATACTTACACATAACAATAAGTAACGCAATAAAAGACGTCATCCATACTTTATGTATATAATTATAGTTAAAACAGAACCAACATGATTGTCACACAAAATAACACAACATCTAGATATTACGTAATTGTAAAATACTGTGTATTACCGTTTATACAGGGAAAATAAATATACATATTCTGAAGAGGACCCGAACCAGAGGGCCGAAACGTAAAGAAACACAATTTCTTATTTCCATCGATAACCTTGGAAGTCCTTCACGGGCCGGACCGAAGCCGAAACTCTAGCGATCTCATTTCAAGATTACGATTTTTTTATCGCACGTTTTTATAGCCTAGAATCAAACTTAAATTTGATGCGTAGGATGCAAACTTCAATTTGCAATGTAGATCTTCTACAAATTAAAAAAATTGACCGTTTCAGGACGATTTTTGTGTAGGGCTAGATCGCCGACGGTGCAAGTCGTATCGATAAATCTATTCGTCCGATTCACTTCAAATTCGAACAGAGCATAGTTCATAACATTGTCTATCGCATGCCTCGATGATTTTTTTCACATATTTATCCATTTGTTATCAAAAAATGATTAAAGTGGATTTTTCCGGTTGAAAATCAAACATTTTTTTTACAGATTGCCGTTTTTGTAATTTGTTTAAATTTCAAAATGGTGTTTGGTCATACGGAAGTTTTATTATTATACCAATAGAATATTTTTTATTATTCCTTTGAGATCACTCTAGTTGCCAGACCCACGTAGGTAAACCGGTTGCACTGCAAAAACAAATGTGTTGTTTTTACACACTTTAGCTGCGTGAATGGCTGTAGACACTATTTACACGTTTTAACGTGTGTGAAAAATGACACGAATAAATGCGGTCAAATAATACACTTGCGTGTGTTACTTTCTTACACACGTTAAAACGTGTAAAAAGTGTCTGCAGCCATTTACACACTGAAAGTGTGTAAAAGCAACACACTTATTCAATGCAGCTATAGAGGTTTTGGATTCCAATTGCAGGTTCTTCCACGTGACAAACTCAAAAATGATCTATAAATAAAACAAAAAGTTAAGACCAAATGTGGTCTTCAATTAACCGGTTAATCAATCGATGTCGAATCAACTAATGAATTTCACGTGATGCCGTAACTAAGGTGATTTTTGAAACATATGATCAATAACTCGCAATTGAGGCCTTAGGCCACTCTAGAGGCCGAAAAATAAGCTTTTTGGGGACTTTTTTCCAGAAAAACTACAAAATAAATCGAGATTACGAAAAAGGGTGTTTATCATACATATCAGTGACTGTATACAACAATTTTTTTGAAGCGATTAATTACAAAATGGCGGCTGTGCAGCGTTTTTGCAATGACGTCTCCGTGTTTCCAGGGTCCACGGCCGGACAAACAGCTCCTGTAATCTTTTAATTATACTGAGCCAATACATTTTTTTCAATTATATATAATAACTGCTACAGAAGTATGTAGGAATTTTTCGATATATTGATTTTTGGCCGAATAGCGCACTTCTAAATTGAAAAGTGAAAAATTTGCCTGAAAAATCGTCAGATAATTGTTAATAACAAATTAACTATGCAACATAAAAAAAAATCCTACGTACTTCCATAGACAATGTATTTTCTAAGACATATTCAACATTTCAAGTGAATCGGTTGAAAATTGTCTGAGTTATGTTTCCGGCCGACTTAAAAAATGCAGTTTTGAGATAAACGCGTTTGAAGTTTTGAAGCAACGGTGGCGCTTTGTTTGGACAATAATAACTCCATTGTTTATCGATGACTTTTTAATTAAAAAAAAAAAAACTCAAGCTTGGCAAAACTATGTATCAATTGTGTGTAAAATCCCGACCTCGGCATGCCAATATTCTCGGCAGAAAAAAATATTGAAAACCGATTTGTTTTTTGAGTCTTAAGCTCATGTGAACCCGATAAGGAAAATCAACCCTCGTATTTTAAATGACACACACACACACACACACACATATATATATGTGTATATATGTATATATATATATATATATCTGTGTACGCAAAATGTGGAAACTGGCGCGACATCAGACCATTAATCATTCCGCCGAGTTGTTCGGCATTCGAACGAGTTAAAAAGCTCCGCAAGGCATCGCGTACAAAAAGGCGCGCGCGACTCCGCACCGAAAGCGTTTGCCGACAAAAAAGGATCGATTCGGTATGCCGGAAGGGTTTTTCATATCAGAAATTTCAAGTGTGCCTGGAAAATCGGCTTACCGCTTGAAGCCGGTCCGTCAAATCTCGCACGATTTGTATGCGTGCGTGTCTGCCACCTCCGCCCCTCTCTCTCACGCGCCTGTCGCCTCCTGTATCCCTTATCGCCAAGCTCGTATTTGCGTTTCGTCGCGATTCAATTTTATCAACAAGCTTCCTTTCTCCACGTCACGGCTCGCACGAGCCTCGGGCTCATATAAATATATACAAATGCAAGGTGAAAAGCAAAGCGCGGACTCTCGATGCGACATCAACGACTTTATGAAACTTTCCGATTTTAAGTTATATATATATATATATATATATATATATATATATATATATATATATATATATATATATATATATATATATATATATATATATATATATACATACATGTATATCCAATTTATATTTATATGACTCGAATCCTTTGAGGCTCATGAAACGTCCTGCAGATCCTGAACCCAGCGAGATATAGATATTCCCGAAACAACTGTATTTCAGTTAGAAACTTAGTTTTTACTACCGAGTAATGGAGATCTCTGCTGTTTGGTTCATCAAACTCGTAGACGCGGTATTACGCGCAACTTCCGGGTTGAAAATCGTCCAGTTAATGTAATATATATATACGAGTCCGAGCAGCTAAAACCTTTAATTAAAACCTTCCAGAATTTTGGCAGCCGGCCAACTGAGTTTTTTATGATACACACCTTTATTGCACCCCAATGCAGACATCGCATACTAGCATTGGATCCCCAAAAAAACATAAAAAGGCAACAAAAACAACAACACCATTAACAGATAAATTTGATCATTGATGTTTTATCAAAAATGTACACATTGTAAAACGGCGCTTTGTTTGAATAATATTAACTTCATTGTATGTCAATATCTTCCCATTGAAAAAAAAAACTCAAGCTTGGCAAGACCGTCTACTAAGGCATTATTCTATCCTAGAGGCCTAACTTACGTTCGTTTTTTCGGACTTGTTAATATATATATATATCTACACCCATTGTCAGAGTCTTTTTATTGATGTTTCAAGAACTTACAAAACAAATATTGTGCGAAAAAATAAAAAACGAAAAGGTTATGGGTCTCTAAATATGGCCGTGAAAAAAGGGTTCAGGCGGTTGACATGATTCCAAAGCTTCGATTCATCCGCAAGAGAAATTAAACCAAATTTCTTGATGAATAAGAATGTCATTATGGCAGGTATCAAAGAGAAAAAAAAAATTAATGTTGACTGTCTGAAAAAAACTTAGCTTTTCTGTCTATGTTTTGTAAGTTAATTTTTTTTTAATAGTATTAATATTAGTTTCGCAATGCTCGAGGTAGGGACGATAGAGGGATGTTTACTGAATGTCGATATACCACATTTGAATTCAATCGGTCCAATATAACTCGTATTTCATGTCGGCCAGGTTGAAGAAAGTAGTTTCGAGAAAAACATGTTTAAAGTTTTGAGTGTTTCAGACAACTGCAACTATCTCAGTGGTATAATGACATGTTATACTTACGTTATACTAATCGGCCATTCCTGCTTCGTGAGGTGTGCGTTCCTCGACTTCAAAATTATGGTTTTCTGAAGCTTATTCTTCCCTGCGAGCAGTTCTTGCTTCCTCAAAGGCTGAAGTTCGTAGCTCCGATCGGTCGATCCTATTCTGGTCTCGTTTGTTGGTGTACACATTGGGAACTTCGAAATTTCCTTTTAAGGAAATGGTCTTAAGAGTCTGTACTTTAAGAAAATGCCAAAAAATCGCTTTCTTAAAATTTCTATACTAGCATACTGCCTTAATCGAGTGTGAATTTTCATTTTTGTTGAAAATTTATATTTTTTTTTAAACAATAAACGACCGATTTTTTGGTCGAAGATCGAAAGTTATCTGTCGGAAGCCGCCATTTTGTAAATTAAAAAAAAGCTTCGTATAAGGACTAGATTTTTTCTTAAACTAACGATTTTTTTGTTTTTGTTTTATTTCAGATGATCCAGTAAAATTTTATGATGGTCATCGCAAAGCACCTCATGCCGAAGGGGGTCCGACAAAGATGACGATATTTTTATAAATAATCAATATTTTTCTTTGAAAATTTGTACAAGTCAAGTTAAAATATAACATAAAAAGTCTGTGTAACCACTTTTGTAAAATAAACTTAATTACTATAAAAAAAATATTGAAAATGCTCGTTTTTTCACGCCTCTGACTGCATCTCACCCCTTAAATGCGTTTTTCTCGAAACACCGTTTTTAAAGTCGGTGGACATGATATCTCGAGAACCACTTGATGGATCATTTCCAAATTTACAAGACATGAGACGACAAACGCTTGGAGGTCGTTGACGATCTCACTTCAAAAAAATGGATCTTCATTTTTTAATAATGACGTAAAAATGACGACTTTTTTCACAGATTTTTCATGCTCGAGTTCCAATTCGTCACCACGTTGTTGAAAAAAATGATTTGAAAAATCGACGATCGTCAGCGACTCGTATTTATTGTTAAATTCAATAACCCGTTTGGTTTCTAGATTTCGGATAGACCGTTCAAGCTGGAGAGTGTCCACCGCGAAACATCGCGAAAAAAAATGTCATCATCTGCCGGCGGCCATATTTTTGTTGTTTTTCTGTATTTTTTTAAAGCATCTCAACATTGGTCTCAAGTTTCTTTGGCACCAACTGTTTCCCAGAAAAAAAATCGGGGAATTTGGCCTTTTTCGGGCCTCTAGATAGCCCCTTAATGTCGACACATACACGAGCGCACTAACGCGCGCACAGAGAGAAATACCGCAGGTTCTTCCGTTGTTTATTTCTCCCTATATTCTAATTTTGCCCGACGGTTCGCTCGCCCCGGCATTGTAGCATTAAATTACTTCGTAATTTCGTGAATGGAGAATTATATGCGGAGTCTCGTTTGCCGGAAGTTGGATTAAAGCTTATGCAGATTAAAGATGACTCCTCGCGCGGCCTTTCCGTGTACGCGCGTACTCCTCGATCAAGCTCGCAATAAAGCTTAACGGGTTACCCCCACTTGTAGCGCAAAAAAGGCCTTTTTCATGAATTTTTTTAAAGAAAACTACAAAACTTTTTTAATCGATCAATATACCATCTTAAAGAACACATCTTGAAGAACTTTCAGTAATTTTTTTATTGAAAAATATTACATTGTTTAATGGCAAATGGCCGTCAATGAAATAATGTTTTTATATACACGGTTTGCGGTGACCAACATTGCGGCGAAGTGGATTATCTGAAAAAAAATGCGGATGGATTTAGTCAAATATAAGTATAAACTAGTCTTTAATCGAAGGATTTTAAAAAATATTCATTTTTCACAAAATGGCGGACAGTCAAAGTTAATGGTTCGATTTTAACGAAAAAAAAAACGGCCGTTTTTTGGCTATAAAACGGCCATTTTTTTCGAAAAAAAAAATCGAACGATTAAAGACTACATTTTTATGTATTAAATAAGCCTGCAAAATTTCAAGAAGATCGGTTCATTAGTGTTCAAGTAATCTTGGTCACCGACTTCCGAAATGCCATTTTGAGAAAAACGCGTTTAAAGTTTCAATTTCAGTTTACACGAAGAAAATATTTTTTTTGTAAACTTACATAGAGTCGTCTATTCCGGGCCCATACAGAAGTATGGGCCCGGATACTTATACTTCAAAAAAATGCAATTAAAAAAAATCGTCTTTTTGCAAAATCGCAAGTGGGGGTAACCCCTTAATAAATTTCGAATCGAAATTTCTTTTTGTTTCGTCGGGGAGCAAGGTATGAAACGAGCAGGGGGATTCTCGCCAAATGGAAGGAAGTATACGAGGGAGCAAAATTTCTCGTTGATCGTCAAGCGGATTTATCAGACAAGCGTAGGCGTGGGCGAGTGAGAGGCGAAAATAATGGGAATATCCTCGATCCAATTGCGTCTTATACGCGATGCGATTTTACGGGAATAATATCTGCTGATGGGGCTGGGACGATTAAAAATTTTAAATGATTCCTCATCAGCCCCTCTCGACCCTCCTCGTCCCCCGTAAAGCGGAGCTTGAGAATTAAAAAGCGTTCGAAAAAGCTTTGGGTGGGAGGTACAAAAGGTTCAGACAGATCCAGCTATCCCTTAGGAAGGTTCGAATGCATCAAAAGATTCACCATTGACAATTACCCCCCCCCCCCCGCCCTTTTCGCCTACGTGTAGCAGACAAAGATGTTACTGTAACGAAAATTATATATTGGCTCGATAATTAATTGAGTTAGGGAAAGAACTGATTAATTATTCATTAGTAAGATCATTAATTCAGTAATTATTAATAAAGAACGATAGCTAATTACATAATTATATATTGGGTAAGGCTCATCAACAAGGATTGGAGAAGGATAGAAAAGGTTTGAATTTGACATAAAGAAGGTTCAGACGCATGTATCCCTCGAACCGGTTCAGATAAGCAAACATATTTGTATAAAGAACAGCTGGGCACAGCCCCTTTTTTAAGGGAGGTCCATTTCGACGAGCCGAAAAAGGTAGTTTTTTAGGATTTGTTTTTGTTTTTACTACCTTTTCCTCATTATTTATTCGAGTTTTGGAAAAACAATATGTTATCAAACATACGTTGAACTTATTTCGTGTATATTTTTATTTGACAAAAAATACGAATTAACAACGTCGTTGAGGTATAATAGAGCCTCTGTATAAAAAAGTGGCCCAATGGCTGGATCGATATTTTGATAATAGGTGGTCTGAAAAGAGAAAATAAAAAAGTTTTGTAATCTACTTAAGGGTTATATACAGTCAGGAGGCCAAAAAAGATCGATTTTTCAAGAAATCTTGAGCATTTCTTCAGAAGACCTTTAAATCTATTGACGTAAACATTTGTACATTTATTATGGTAATTTTTAACTGTATTTTAACATGTTTTGTTTGTAAAAATAATTATTTTGAAAGCTGCAATAGCTGATCTTTGAGAGCACCTCTAAAAAAATCTGTCTTGCACGGTGAGCACGATATCACTGGACTGGATCATCTAAAATGAAAAAAACCAACAATATTTCGTTAATATAATGGATTACCTTGTAATTGATTCAAGGAATAAGCAAAATAATATTTTTTAACAAAATGCCGGCTTCTCAAAGAAAAATCAATTTTCGATAAAAATGTAGGCCTTAAATTGTTTACAAAATGAAAAATATTTATGGGTGAGAACAAACCTTCGATTAATTACTGAAAAAATATACTTGAAAAGATTGTGTTCAAATTTGAGACTGATCGATTGAGCCGTTTCCGAGCAATCTTGCTCACCGACTTGAAAAACACAGTTTCGAGAAAAACGCGTTTTAAGTTTCAAAAGTACTTTCGAACGCTCTGACACGTCAACACAAATGTGCGTGTAACTTCGAGAATATTCGCCGGATTGACAAGAAATTTTCTGTGTGTGTACTTAAATAAATGTACGTAACGAAAATAAAATTTAAAAAATCGTTTTTTCGAAAATTTTAACTGCATATAACTCCTTAAATGTAGTTCTCGCTGTACGTAGCCGTTTTTAGAAAAAAAATCACAAAATAGTGGGTATTCAAAGCGAATGTGTAATTTTGGCGAAATTTTAACTTATATTCGAAGGCTTGAAAAAGACTAAATATTTTTTTAAAAAACGGCTGCTTACAACGATGCTTACGGCAACTACGGGATTTTCTGCAACTACGGGATTTGAGATTTAAATCTCAAATCGGACAATTATAGTTAGAGTTATAATCCCGGGGATCCCAGGTCGAGAAAAGTCGATTAAAAAAAAACGCGATTGAAAGTTTAAGTACACGTAAATCATTTCACTACCTGCTCTCACTAAATCGTCTGTCATTTGGTCAATTTTCAATATTTTAACTTTTTTTCACATAATCTCGAATATGTAAACTTTGAGAGAATAAAAAAAAAGTTTTTTCTCCGACCCGTCACAGGGGTGTCAAACAAACTCACTTTAGACGCTGAAAACAGGCTATTTTCATGATTTTTTTTATACGCTTATGTTATAGATATTGATATAAAATTTGTTACACTTAATAAATACACTTTAGAAATGCATTTTTTTACATTTAAATTCATTTAAATCACTATTTATAGACGAAAACGGTAGTTAAAAAAATGTCCTGAAAAATTGTAGGTCTGCGGTGTTATTGAAACCTCGGACATGGATCATCCGAAACAAAAAAATCAAACGGTTTTAGATTCAGTATGTTAATGGATATAGTACATATCATACGATTTTTGTTACATTCAAAAATAACAAAATGGCGACCATTTTTCGAAAAAAAAAACAAAAAAAAGTGTTTTCACCGTTTTTGGCAAAAAATACTAAATATCAATTAATTTTTTTAATCCTTGATATGCGCTATTGTTATAGTTGTTAAGAATATGTGGTTAAAATTTCATAACGATCGGTTCAGTAATTTCGAAGATTTTATCAACACACCGTCGAAAAACGTTGTTTAAATAAATAAAAAATTATGTATTTCGAAAGTGTATTTATTAAGTGTAACAACTTTCGTATCAATATCTATTATATAAACCTATCAAAAAAATTCATGAAAATAGCCTTTTTCTAGCGTCTAAAGTGAGAAGACCCCTTAATATTGAGTTTGCAAAAAGCATTCAGTCAAAAAAAAACTGGAAAAAAAGTTGTTTCTTTTCACAAGTTATGAACTGTGCAGCACATTATTTTATTCATTTATATATATTTTTAAACACCTTTAATCCCTACAAGAATCTTCTAATGACCCTGTTGATTGCTTTGCCCTCAATGTCATCTTCGTGCGTTTCCCCAAGTTGAAGAAATTATCGATCCAGATAACAATACTTTATGACAAGATCGGATGAAAACATCGAATAAAAAAACCCAATCTAACATCCCCTTAATTAATATTGACAACGCTCTGCGCAAACGTTCCAACTAGCGCGTAAGAAGTAGTATAAGTAAATATGCAGTCGGACACCCTACATCCAAAGCAACACGATAGATCCGGGATTCTCGATAGGCAAATGCGAAAATATCGCCTCATATAATCTCGTGACAAATTCCCTGTAACATGGAGATTGGAAACTCCCCGTTCCTGCACAAAAGTTATACCCTCTGTGAAAAAGGTGGGTCCGTGAATAAATATAGCCCAGAATGGAAGGCAGCGACAAATTTTCGTTTAGTCGAAAAAAAAACATCCCTAGCGATCGTCGGCCCTGGTGGTGATAGGAGACCAATGCGAGCAAACTTAAGGGGCTATGCCAGTGTGAACGCTGAAAACTGGGGTGATTTTGAGGAATTTTTTGGAAGAAAAGTACTCAGTTAAATGTTTCGGAAAATTAAGAGTATATTTGGCTATATTTAACCTATTTTACATAATTTTCTCATAGAAAAATATTAAGATCCAAGCGTCTCATGCGCTGCCTTCGGAGGCGCAAAAAAAAACTTCCTCCACTGCTGACATGATTCCGGCTGATTGAGTAGCTGAAACCGAAAAAGGAAAAAATGTCGTTAAACTGGAAGGTATTTCCTGTACAATGACGTAGGATTTTCGAAAAATATCAAAATCGAACAAAATGGCGTAGTTATGAAAAAAGTCTGTTTTCTTGCCTATAAAATGGTCGTTTTTTCAATGCCAAATCGTCCATTTTCATCCAACCAAAAATATCCTACGTCATTGTAAAGTAAATATATTCAAGAGTACTAAGTTCAATTTTCAAGTCAATCGGATTCTTTTTGAGTTACAATGTCAGCAAATTTGAAAAATCTAATTTCGAGAAAAACGCGTTTAAAGATTTAAGGGGCCAGTCCACTCTGGAGCCACGAAAAAAGGCTATTTTCGCGATTTTTTTTGAGGATTTTCTAAAAGATGTGAATATAAAAGTTGTTGGGCTTGATAAATAAAGTCTTGAAATACATTTAAAAAAAATTCATTCATTTTTATTCATTTTTAAGTACAAAAACTATAGTTTTACGTAACGCCTCAAACATAGGTGGGCTAGGTAGCTCCATCCCAACTCGGCAACGGCTTGTCTGAAACAAAAAAATCAAAGTCCATTAGATTTAGTATGGCACCGGCTACACAATGACCCTCGGATATAAAGTTTTATCAAAAAATAAAAAAATAGCAGATGAAAAACGAAAAAAGTAAAAAAACGCGTTTTTTCCGCAGCTTTTCGCAAAAAAAAGAGTAAAAATCAAAATTTTAAAACCTTCGAAGGTCATCTTGTTGCGAATCATGTTTACAATATGTGGTTCAAAATTCAAGAGAATCGGTTTATTAGTTTTAGAGATACGATGGAGCTAGATTTTGATAACGTTGTTTCGAGAAAAAAGTATCTGAAGTTTATGCTATGATAACCTCTTACCTAAACTCATCATCGTCGATTTCTTCAAGTCTTGCTTGCTTATAATTTTTTGAAACTTTCATAGTGGACTGGCCCCTTAACTATCGATTTTTGCAAGATAAAATGCCTAGAGATGCGGCCTTGAAATTTTTACAGGATATTCTTGAAAGTATAAACTGTCGAAAAAGGGAAAACAATCGATTTTTGTAAGTGTCACACTGGTATAGCCCCTTAAAGAATTTTCGGGGTATGATGTATACGAGAGTTTTGGAGGGTTTGCATATACATATGGGTAACACGTAACTGTCCGTGCTTGTCGAGTACGGAGTTTCAATTGCTCATGGGGAGTGTCGCGCATGTTGGATCAAAGTAATCCTCATCAATTCATCAGCCACAAAGCTGCCGCTCTTCACTTATAGAGCTTTCCCTGTCCATGATCGTCTCTCCACGCTCTCGCTCGACGCTTCGCCACATCTTCCTACTTCACCGAACAGAGGCTTATCGACGGGCAAACGCTCCTCATCCTCCTCCTATATATACGCCATAGCACTTACCTCCCTTTCGGGCTGTAACGCTTCGGTGCCTACGGTTCAACGTCTAAAGAGCTTGTGCAGCTTTCGTCATGTATATACACACACACACACACACACACACACACACATATATATATATATATATATATATATATATATATATATATATATATATATATATATATATATATATATATATATATATATATATATATATATATATATATATATATATATATATATATATATATATATATGTACACCGCGTGGGGATAATCCTCAGATACGGAGTCGTGACCAAGATCCATCGGTTAGATGGTTCGCCATCAAGCGTTGAACAAGCTGATACAACGATGGTCTGCGCCAAACATCTCGGAACCAATTGCCTCTTCTCTTCCTATCCACGAGGAGGGGTTATTTTGGATTCGTCATATCTGTCGTGTTGGTGGTTTTGAAAACGGCTCTCGAAGGTCAACGAATAGATGATTTTGGAGACAGGAGAGTCCTGGAAATGACCTTCATACGAATGGGTTCATATTTATGTACTAGGCTATTTCAAAGACATTGGGGTTTCCATTCCGTTGAGGTTGCGGAGCATAGACTACCATGGTCCTCGTCTTCGAATCACCTTTCTCTATTGACACTTCACGAAAAGCCTGACACGATGTTCCTGTAAGGAACAAGTCTGGTGCAACAGGAAACGTCACATTTGCTTTTGACAGGTTTAAAGGCACAGACCAAGTGGTAAATCCACAACTTCCAGAGGTCTTATTTCTTAGACTTTTTTGCCTTCAGTAGCATTTGAGACTCAGCTCAAAAGTGGCCATTATCATTGTTATGAGTAGCGAGAGGGTTTAGGCACTTTGCAGACGACACAGCAGGTTACGATGAACTGTTCTCTCGATACGATATATCCTGAAGGGTTTCGAAGTTTATGGCCTAACGAAGTTGTTGCTCAAGATGGCAACTTCCGGTTCGGAAAGTTTCTCGAACATTCTGCTGTACAGGTGCGTTTGTTGTCGAATTCTTAAGTGGCTGCACCCGCCTGGGGGCTTGAGGAAATTTGTCAAATTTCGATTTTTTCTGGGAGCGGTTGGTGGGAAAGAAAAGCATTTTTTTAAACACAAAGGTACGTATGTATAGAGCCTTTAAGGCCTTATATACACTAGTAGCAGGTGAAGGGACGTGATTCTTTTGATTTTTTTTTTCGACGGTACAATAAATGTTTATTGAAAAACTGTGGACATCATCGATTAGTACATATTTTCATGTACTTGTACAATTGTTTTATTCAAAAATATTTCACAATGGCGGAACTCCAGCTGTCTTGCAGGAGCGCCTTCTTTTGAGCATCAGTTGCGGCGGACATGATAACTCGAGGACGGTTCATCTGAAATCAGAATTTAGAAAGATTTCATTAGTATAGTGCATTGGCTTGGGCCTGGACGAAGGACTTGTAAAAATTTTGATTAAAAAAAATGATAATTTTAATAAAAAAATCATTTTCTGAAGTGCTAAAATTTTGATTTTTAAAAAATGATAATTTTAACAAAAAAATCATTTTTTGAAGTGCTAAAATTTCCGTTTTTTTATTGCAATTTTTTTTAAACAAAATTCAAAATCCTTCGTCCAGGCCCTAGCTATTATCATGATAAGTAAGGGGTATACATTTGGTATGGATCGGATTAATAGTTTTTTAGTTTAAGATTCAAGTATGTTTCTTTTACATTTTGAGTTAAATTATTTATACTAACATGGAGTCGTAGATTCCAGGGCCATACAGTAATCCTTCTGCATCCTCTGCAGCCTCTAAAACATTGATTTGATACTGCCCACGAGCCATTCTTCCTTCTCCTGTGGCTGCTTGCGCTTGCTGCTCGGCAAGCGTAACACGCGACTTGCGCGGTCGTGCGGTTGAAATACCTATAACTGCGAATCTAATGCTCCGATCTTTATGAAATTTGGTGAGAATATTCTTGAGATATTGTACTTGAAGAATATGCAATCGAAATATTTTCCATTTTTCCAACCATCACAAGTGTATATAAGGCCTTAAAAAAATCACCCAAAAATATCCATCTGCTCCATCTGAAATCTGAAACCCAAACTGGTTATTCAACTTCACAATAAATACGAGTCGTTGACGATCGTCGATTTTTTAAATCTTTTTTTTAACAACGTGGCGAGAACTTGGAACTCGAGCATACAAAATCTATGAAAAAAGTATTCATTTTTACGTAGCCATTAAAAAATGGAGATGGATTTTAGAAAAGTGAGATCGTCAAAGACTTTTAAATATTTCTCACGGTATCTTCTGTATATTTGGAAACAATCCATCAAGTGATTCTCGAGATATCACGTCCACCGATTTCGAAAACAGTATTTCGGGAAAAACACGTTTAAAGTTTGAAGTATAGTGCTGCTACCGCCCGGCCGACGATTCGAAGCTGTAGCTCATTTCATTTTCGAAATTTTTCAATGAATTTTTCAGGGAATATAGCTAAAAGGCGATACCCTTGAATGGAAATGTTTTTGGAAAAAGAAATTTTTTCACCCACCTAGGTGGATAAAAATATTTTTGGAAAATGCCATTTTTTACCACCTAGGTGGCCCATTAAAGGATTAGGCCACTCTATAGGCCGAAAAATAGGCTTTTTGGGGATTTTTTTTTAGTAAAACTACAAAATAAATCAAGATTACAAAAAGGGTGTTTATCATACATATCAGTGACTGTATACAATAATTTTTTTGAAGCGATTAATTTCAAAATGGCGGCTGTGCAGCGTTTATCTCAAAACTGCATTTTTTAAATTGGCTGGAAACATAACTCAGACAATTTTCAACCGATTCACTTGAAATGTTAAATATACATTGAGAAATACATTATCTATGGACGTACGTAGGATTTTTTTTATATTGCATTATTCATTTGTTATTAACAACAATCTGACGATTTTTTAGGCAAATTTTTGGAAAGTGAAAAATTTGCCTAAAAAGTCGTCAAAAAAAATTCTACGTACTTCCATGAACAATGTATTTTTCAAGATATATTCAACATTTCAAGTGAATCGATTGAAAATTGTCTGAGTTATGTTTCCGGCCAACTTAAAAAATGCAGTTTCGAGATCAACGCTGCACAGCCGCCATTTGGAAATTAATCGCTTCAAAAAAATTATTGTACACATTCACTGATATGTATGATAAACGCCCTTTTTTGTAATCTCGATTTATTTTGTAGTTTTTCTGAAAAAAAAAATCTTCAAAACGCCTATTTTTCGGCCTCTAGAGTGGCGTAAGGCCTTAATTCATGAATTCTCATCAATTCCGAACTCCCAGCTCTCCGATTCTTCGGCCCGTTTAGCCAACATAGTGTTTTGTCTACTTGATTCCTTATAGGTCAAGTGATGTCGCGCCGAGAGCTCGCAAGATCGAACGGGGAACAGACCCTGAAGAAAACAACTATTGGACTTGATCGAGATTAAGGAGGGACATAAATATGAGGGTAGTTGGGAATCCGAACCTACCCCCTTGGCATATCCACGTTTTTACATAGCTAATGGATTGCGTTCGACGTTCTATCAAGGTTGAATTGGACTTTTGGGAAATATCGTGATATTATGCCCCGAATGGCCCGGGCTCTGGTAACGGGTACCATTCTATTCCAAATCTCTCCTCGGCAAATAGACATCGACAGGGGCGTCGAGAATTCAACGTTTCACTCGAATAACGAAATTCTCATCAACCGCGTACTTTTCCGCAACGAAGAAAGTGTCTTGCGATGCGCTGACACTCGTGCCGATTATTCTTATACTTTCTTTCCAATCAGGATCTCAATGGTGGTCACTTGTCGAACTTCTGTTTTCACTGATGACGATTATGGTATTCAATCGATTGACGGGTTTCTCGTGTTCGCAGGAACCAGAGATGATCATCTTATCGCCAGGGTGATGTTACTACACTCGACTCGGAGGGTCCTAGCGGCCATCATTTGGATGATCTTGCTGCACGACTCGGCCAAAGGTGCAATCCCCAAGCCACTGGGACTTCCAAGACTCGTGAACAATTCCATCGGGCTGTACAGACGAGAATCCGCCACTCGCAATTCAATCCGGGAAAACAAAATCGTGACGATTGAGCACGAAAGACCAAATGTCGAAACGAGACCTTACATTGAGGCTGCGGACAGACGAATCATTGCCGGAAACGATATGGTGGTTGATGCTGGAAAAGACGCAGCTCGGAAACGTCACGTGGAACAGAAACTGCATTTGAGCTTGGAGGCGAGTCCGATTTCATCGGAGAACGAGAAGACGAACGAGGGCGCGTATCCGGCAGTGGTGAGATATGAGGTCAGCGATAACGAGGCCCAACGTATTGTTCAGCCTCACTCCAAGGCGGCCGCGCTCGCTGCGATAAGGAGAGACCCTAATATCGTAGCTCGTAGCGATGATGACGACGCGTTCAGGAATCATGGATCAAATGTTTCGAAGACAGCGAAGCGTATCGAGATGGAAAACGATACAGTTTCAAATGGAAGCTCGTCAAAAGACATCGCTAGACACCCGGAGGAAGCTTCGAATTTCACGCGCACACGAGCCACGAAAGCTTCGACGATCGTCAGCTCGAACATATCAGACGCAATCCCCCAAGACCGAAATCCGAGCCTCAAAACCCACGACTCCGAGTACCATACTTCCACAAACGGGACGGCCTCGCAGCGGAGCTCGAGCGAGGAAAAAAGATTCTCGTGGCAAGAGGATCACGCGTTTGACGCTGGAGGTGAAGCTTCTCTGAAAGACCAAAGAACCAACGATCACGAAGTTCTTTTGTCCGGCGAAGCCCCAAAGACCCCATCTTCGCTCAACATCCGAGCTGAAGACATGGGCGAATGGGAGAGTGCGCGAGAAAAAAAGCCTACCGGGAATACCGGATTTTCCATCAGCGATCCAAAGACTCGGCGGGAGAAACCTCACAGCCAATCACCAGGTGCGCTAGGGATCTTCCAGTTCGTGAAGAAAGCAAAATCTACGTTGTCACGTCGAAGACAAGACCCAACAACCGGTCGCGACCAAGTACCTGATGAATACGAGACGAAAAGGTACGCTGAAGTCCGAAACACCCAAGTATATCACGATGGTTCAGGAGCCTCTGAGTCTTCCGTGATCTCCGCGAATCCGTTGGAAATGAAGGCTGACCAGTCTCCCGACTCAAGTGCGGAACACACACGTGTCACAACTACGACAGCTCGTGAATCATTAGGCGAGTCTTCAAAGGGATTTTCCGAACTTGCCGAGCCGCCTGGTAATCTTGGCCATCAAGCGGATTCTCCAGGAGCGAAAACAAATGAGGGTTGGGAGAAAGACACCACAAGGCACTCCATCGGATGTTATTTACATGCCGGAGCTTTGAGCGAGAGCGAACGTTTGAAAAAGCTGTCAAGTCCTTGCGCGAAAGAGTCTTACCATCAGCGAGGACAAGAGCGGAAATTACGAGGAATGAGTTACCTCGACTACGAGGGAGTCGAGGGTGGACATGCCGGATCGTTGCTGGACGAGACAAGTGAAAGAAAGAGTGGAACAACCAGTATTACCGAGAAAAACAACGACGGATCAAGGCAGATATCCGAAGAGCGAAATTACGTTGGTAAGTGGAATAACACGGACTTTAGGCGGGCGTCACCAGCAAGCGTTGATAACGGGGTATCGCTGAGGATCCGAGAACACGTCGATAATCCCGACGCCGAGACGAGGGTCCATGGAAACGTCGTTGATACCGAGTTGACGGGCTTGCAAAGGGATCGAGAAGCTCATAAAACTTTTATCGGGCAAAAGTACGTCGATGATACGATGGTGGACTCGTATCAGAAGCAAGAGGGACAAGTGCAAGTGCAGGAGAGCAAGAAATACGGGCCAAAACTTATCCCCGATAAGAGAGCTATGGAGATGGATGGAGCACCTCTCGGTCAAAAGGACGAGGCATCGGAGTCTCGGCAAAATCCACTTGTGAATACCACCGCGTTCTCCTGGCTTCTGGCGAAACGAGAGAACAACCTATTGGACTCGATCACGAGCAAGATCGGAGACGATGTCTCGAGAAAAATGGAATCGTCAGGTGGAGAGCAGAACCCTCGAGACTCTCGGAAAATAAGGATCTCCAGGGATGATGACATTCGCGAGGGCGTCATGTTTCCCAAAGTATCCGTGGAGATAGAGCCGAGTTCGGTGCAATTTTTACGAGCGACTGCGACGGTAAGCGACGCCTCGGGCAGCCACAACGTCACGGTAGGTCGAGAGAATTTCATCCTGAAAATATTTCAAACCACCGAGGCATCCTCGTCGTTGGATTCTTCGCTGGCGGAAGTGGACCCGTGGGATTTCGCCTCAGACAAAGACGAAAGTGGTCATCGCAACGCCCAGCAGCGAGAAACGACCGTGATTCTCGGAACGCCAAGATCCCAAGCACAACTAGGTGAAAACATTCGAGAGAGTTTCCAGGTCGACGATCGAAAAATATTGCCAGGTATTGGAATCATCGACGCGTTTAGATTCCATCATGGTGCTCAAAGCCAACCCAGAATCCAATCGCTTGATCACTCGCGTGATGGATCCGCTGATAAAAAATCACAAGCCGGTACCACTGACGGTGAAACTGCACGTGCTCCAACAGCCGTCATCGATGAGAGCAAACAGCGGCGCAACACACGACGACAAATCAAAAGTTCAATTAGCCAAGGGAATTACATTGGTGCATCAAAAATCAACGGAACGAATGACCCATCTGTTGTGAATGGCTCCGAGTTTCTCGATTCGAACAAAACCGATTTACCCACGACTCGGAGAGATTCGCGGAACAACGGTAACGAGGTGATTCCCAATGCCAGTAGCTGCGAAACGTGCGAAGTTACCGAGAAACCCGGCAAAGCAGGAACCGATGAACTGGGCCAATTTATTTTGGCCGATCGCCAGCGTATCAACGCTAGAAAAATCGCGTCATCCATCAGCGACACGCGCACTTTGGAAAGTCCACTTCGAAGCGAGGAAAAAAGAGGAAACGGAGATCTCTTTGATCGCAGAGTCTTCAATGCCGATGACAGCTCAATGGGGGATGTTGAATCGAAACTGGAAGAGCGTGAAGGCAAGAGGGTGGAAAGGGTAAGTGGTAGAGTCGTGGCACTTGGCCACGTTCGAATTACAACTGGGCAACCGGACAGCAATTTAATCGTCACGGGGAAAGGACGATCATCGAAACGAGGATCGTTACCGAAGATGGAAAAAATTCGAGCCACCGATGAGCGCGACCTCACAAGGGATGAGACTTTTAATCGGGGAATCGGAGGATATCGGAGCACCGACAAAAAACTGCATAGCAACCTCTCGAAATTCAGCGAAACGTCCGCCGCGCAAAGAAGCAACGAGCTTTCCTATAATACCAGCGATATCTCGTGGGATCCGAAAAATGTGGAGTTGCACTCAAATCCCCCAATGGAAAGCTCATCCAACAGTGCTGGATCATCTTCGATTTCCGATGCCGAGAACCCGATGGGAAAGCCCACGATCAGTTCGATGAGAATCGACAGCTTCTCGATCGATCGACCGACCGACCCTAGTGAATTCTTGAAAAAGCAGGAATTTAGCGAGTTTTCGCACATATGGCCCGGAGGGAACAAAGACGTCGCGAAGCACGTCAACGCAAGGGCGAAACAAATGAAAAGAGGATTTACGAGCCGCGACGCAAGCTCGTTTTTCATCGCTGAGGCGACGCCAACGGCATTCTATCAGGATTACAGAGCTACAGTAGCCACGAAGACGGGCAAATTACCCGACGCAGACTCAGTCGATTTTATTGATGATCATCCAAGGACAATGCAGCCTTCGACTACACATTCTAGCAGCTTCCGACCTGTCGGCTCGTCCAATGATGATCAGCTTCCTTCCAGCAAGATGCTCACTCTTTTCCCAACCGATTCCACTTTCTCTCCATCAGGTCCTTCCAGCAGCAACCCAGCAACGCTAAAACCCTTCATTGCAACCTTCTCCAGCAAGATGCCTCCTCTTTCCCCAACCGATTCCACTTCCTCTCCATCAGGTCCTTCCAGCAGCCGCCCAGCAATCCTAAAACCCTTCATTACAACCTTCTCCAGTCCGAATCCTATTGACATCGACAACACCATCACCCACAACACTCGCCAGGCTGCCAGAAACGAATCGGCTCCAGCATCCTTGGCTGACCTAACTAACGTTGACACCTGGACAACCCACAGTAGCAACCCCAGCCACGAATCAACCTTTTCCTTTCGCCATATCAACTCGTCGGACTTGACCTCACGGAAACCCAAAAGCTTCGAACAATCGCCGGGCAAGCCCTACTACGAAAGGGTCGGAAACTCAGCCGATGCAAGAAATCCGAATGAAACGATGCAGGACAATTTGACGCGTCCAACCGCAACGTTAAATCAATGGCCGGTGAAGCATAGCGCGGTGGTCGAGGGTGATTTGGTGCTCGGAGGTTTAATGATGGTACACGAGAGAGAAGACTCCGTTACGTGCGGCCCAGTAATGCCCCAGGGAGGTGTCCAAGCTCTAGAAGCCATGCTCTACACTCTCGATTGGCTTAACGAACGCGATCTTGTGCCGGGCGTCAAGATAGGCGCCCACATACTTGACGATTGCGACAAGGATACCTACGGTCTCGAGATGGCGGTTGATTTCATCAAAGGTAAGTCAATGTCCTCTCTATGTCCTACCAATGATGTCTCAATGCTGCTGTTTATGAAGATTGGAGACTTGCCCAAAATTGCATTTCGATACATGACCCCCAATGGGTATTAGAGCTTCTTTGGACTGGAGCTTCCAAAAGTTTCAAGAGCTGGAGCTTGTCGGAGCTTTTCCTGAATTGCACGAGATGCAGTTGAGTGAATAAATAAACATGGAAACCACATACTTCTGAATATGTAGGCGTGAGTTCCGTGTTTATTGAGGCCTCAGGCCAATCTAGAGGCTGAAAAATAGGCTTTTTGGGTTTTTTTCCGAAAAACTTCAAAATAAATCGAGATTACAAAAAAGAGTGCTTATCATACATATCAGTGACAGTATACAATAATTTGTTGTAGCGATTAATTTCAAAATGGCGGTTGTGCAGTGTTTATCTCAAAACTGCATTTTTTAAGTTGGCCGGAAACATAACTCGGACAATTTTCAATCGAATCACTTGAAATGTTGAATATGTCTTGAAAAATACATTGTCTATGGAAGTACGTAGGATTTTTTTTTATATTGCATAGTTCATTTGTTGTTAACGATTATCTGACGATTTTTTGACAAATATTTGGAAAGTGGAAAATGTGCCTAAAAAATCGTCAGATAATTGTTAATAACAAATAAACTATGCAATATAAAAAAAGCCCTACGTACTTCCATAGACAATGTGTTTTTCAAGATATATTCAACATTTCAAGTGAATCGGTTGAAAATTGTCTGAGTTTGTTTGGGTTCACCGCTTCAAAATCACTTCAAAAAAATTGTTGTATACAGTCACTGATATGTATGATAAACACCCTTCTTCGTAATCTCGATTTATTTTGTAGTTTTTCTGAAAGAAAATCCCCAAAAAGCCTATTTTTTCGGCCTCTAGAGTGGCCTAACCCCTTCATTCACTCATTCATATATTTATTGATCTATTCGCTCATTTTCCACACATATCCAAAGTGTAGTCATCCATAAATTGCCTTCATTACGGTAACGAAATAACATTTCCAAGGACTTGCAAACACAAAGCAAGATTTTCAATGGCACGCGCCCTTATCTATTTGCAGTCCTCTACACAGGAGTGACTTTCCTTCCACTTGATCTCTCTCCTCCTCGGATGAGATATCAGTAGAAGAGTGTTTCTGGGTGCTTCACAACTCCCCGATTTCTACGTAGTACAAGCCCGAGAGAAAACCAGATTTTCATTAAGATCTCGCGGGTTCTGTGCTCTCGATTACATCATAAAATGGGAGACTGAATGGCAAGTGCTGATGTACATTCTGAGCTACGGGCTCTTTTGCATATCACACGAGATTGAATCTTGCAATATCTCGCTCGACATATTTTCGAATATTCTCTCGTCTTTACAGGTTCGCGATGTGATGACCTGATGTGACGAAGTTTGAAAAGTAGGCCATATATTAAGTGGTTCAGCAATTATTTGTTCATTTGAGTTAAGTGTTTATGGAAAGATTCTTTTTTTGTTTTCGGGAGAAAGTTTTTCGTGAGGCGGATAGTGTAGATAAATATTTATAATTGAACAATTAGAAAATAATTAAAAATTAAATAATCATAGTTAATTTCTGCGGTCAGGGTACGGGTTTGCGAAAACTGAACTAAATGCGAATTTATTTAATTATACTATTATTAATTTTGATCTTTTAATTCTCTTTAAGTCAACGATCGTTTGCTTCAAAAAATTAGTAAAATCGATTGTTCGATTTTTTCACCGCGGAATTGTGGGAGCAAAAATTCTGAAATAATTTACACTTTTTCATGAGATTCGTAATCGCTTTGTGAAAAATTATGAGCGATTGCAAACAATGAGAAAGGAGGCGAGAATTAATTCGAAAAAAAGTGCGCTGTAAAACTTGATGTCGCGTGTCGTACGCGTGTCCACCTCGCGAGTCAATTGAGTTTCTGAATTTCGGTGTTCCCCGATGCTCACTGTAGGTTTGTATCGATGGCATTTTTTCGTGGAGCTTTCAGGCCCGGCTTACCGGCGGTCGGTAAGTTGGAAAAGAAAGGAAACTTTTTCGTGAAAAAAATTGGAAGCTCGGGTGCCGATAACAGTTCCTGACCCACGGTCGGTTCGATCTGAAAACGACACTGGCGAGACGTGACCGACCGTTGCACACGACTTGTACTAAAGCTCACTGAATCGACGAAGTTATCCCCGAAATAAATTTTGACAGTGCTGCTAGATATCGCACGAGCTCGTGATCTTATTGACATTCGGAAACGAACTGAATTTGATTCGAAAATGTGTGGGAGTAATAAAAAAACATCGAAGGTGGAGTATTGGCTCTTGAATCCAAAAAAAGCCCTCGATGCCATTTAACTAATTACAATTAGGTAATTGGCAATTCAATTACCGCGCTCATCGAGGAAGTAATCCCGCTGAATAATTAAATATAAACTGAATATATGCATGTGGTAGTGATAATTAAATGAATTCCATTTTGATCATTTTCTTTTAATCGACAAAATCAACTAATTCAAATTTAAATATAAATTCATTGATTTCTTTTTAATCAATAAAATCAAATTAATATAAATTTAAATTTAATTTTCATCGTTTAATTTGAATAAATACTTTTATGTCAACTACCACCGTCGATACACCAAACAATACAGAATTGTTTTTGTCAAAAAAAACGAATAAATAATTCAAGGTAGACAAATACCCGAATTTCTAATTACCCAAAATGATTCGATGACTTAAAGTAGAAAAGTGGAATATATGCCTCATTTTTTAAACTCCAAATCATAATATTATTTTTAAACATTGAAAATATAAGATAATAACATATAAATTTCTTTTTTTACCTTATATCTTTCTTTATCTAATAGTAATTGTCAATTTTACCAAATTGAATAATTATATATTTAATCACCTCAAACTGTCGACGTTGATAATCGAAATAAAAATTCGAATTTTACTTCGTCATTCAATTAGTTCAAATTAATAAAAATAAAAATCACTGTTAGTTTACTTCTGTGAAGTTCAAGTCCTGGCGTAATTAAACTGAGTGCTGGCCTAATTAATTAGGTGATTAAAGGTGAATATTCCGATATGAAGTGAGATAAAAACAATTAAGAATTTACGTTTTTTAATAAAACAATCTACGGCCGCGATATTCCAGTGGGATTTTGTGTCCTTTATTCAGTTTTAAAAAAACGTACCAAAAGTGATAACTGAACGACCAAACTTTTCGACCGTTCTGCCCATTATAAAAATATTCAATTCTGTATGGAAACACCTGACGCTAAAGTATTCTATTTTTGATTCACGAGCTTTTTCAAACAATGATTGGCATTCGCGATTTGCGACAGCCACAGATGAGCAACAAGCTTCATATTAAAGCGAAGCATGCGACAATGGTTTTTTTTTCGGTCGGCGTTTCGCAAACTCTCGAAACGTTCAGAATAATGCGGCTCTCGACGAAAACGTTGATAACATCGTAAAAAAGTTCGTCCTCACCGGTCGAACTCGCTCTCTCGTGTTCTCTCATCAACTCAAAATAATATTTTCATTACACACTAACCCTTGCGTTTTTTACATCGAGACTACCGATGTGTACTGATTACAGCTCGAGCACGCGATCCCAGCTTATTAACCGCGGCTCTAATATTTTTTTCGTTGCTTATGCCCATATTATTATAAATTAATGCTCGTATAATTTAGATAAAAAATTTCACCGCTCGAAGTGCAAGCACGCGCGCAAGCTCTTTATACGTGTATGTTGTAGTACGCTAAAAGAACTACTTTGATGATTTGTTATTAACAAATGAATGAACATGTTAAAAAATCTTCCGGTCATACGATCGAAAATGTTATGAATTATGCTCTATTCGAATTTAAAATTAATTGGACGAACAAATTTTGAGATACGCCTTATACCGTTTCGTAAAACAGTTTTCAGAAAAACGTAAAACAAAAAGAGCAAATAGTAGGTAGAGTCGTGCTGTATATTGGAATCGGAAAAAATTAGAAGAAGGCCAGTTTTTTGACAGGTGATTCTGTAGGTGCCGCGGGTGCTAAATCTACGTTTGCCTAAAAATCGCGATGTAGGATTTTTTTTTAGGGGATGAAGGGGGATGGGGTTGGATTAATGCCAAACTACAACCCCCACGGGATCGACGTCGGGAGACAAAATGTTCAGAAAAATTCGGGCTTTGTTTTTGTCCACAGCACCGAAGTCGTAGAAGGGTATTTTCGGGGTGAAATTTTGAAAAATCAGTTTTAATTCGTTAACTCTTTAGGAAAAATGCATACAGTTTTTGTTCGAATGGGAACATTGTAGCCTTTGAAAAGACGCGTCGATCGAGCATTTGATAATCCTTCTCTAATAATATCTTCACCCCCAAAAAATTGTTGAAGTATCAGAAAAAAATTGTTTATTGAATAACTAAAAAACAATCGACTTTTCGGGGATGGTTCAAATGTACGAAATGTAGAGAATAATTTTCTCTATATTTTCATTCGTATGGACCACCCTTGAATTTTGCTTTTTCCAACCCCGCTGGGGGGTTGAATATTCAAAATGAAATTCTGGGAAAACTATTGACCGAAAATAAAGAGATACGAGTTTGGCGCTGTGGAAAAAATGTAGCTGAGGGTTCAAGCTACAAATGGTTCCACGGCGGCGAATTCGTGCGGTCAATAGGGTTCCCAGAATTTCATTTTTAATTTTCAACCCCCGAGAGGGGTTGGAAAATCGAAATTCAAGGGTGGTCCATAGAAACGAAAATATAGAGAAAATTATCCTCTACATTTCGTACATTTAAAACATACCCAAAAATGTTTTTTCGTTATTCAATAAACCATTTTTTTTGGTTTTTCAACAATTTTTTTAGGGGTGAAGATACTATCGGAGAATGATGATCAAATACTCGATCGACGCGTCTTTTCAAGGGCTACAACGTTCCTTAAGGCGGTATTCTAATCTGGAGGCCTAAATTGTGGGCGTTTTTTCGAGCTTGATGAAAAAATACATATATTTTGACCATCCATTTCTTTAGTGTTTTAATTGATGTTTCAAGAACTACAAAAAAAAATGTTGTGCGAAAAAAATGGAATTTGACAACGTTATGCGCCTCTAATTATGGCCGTGAAAAGAAGGATGGAGGTGGTTGACATGATTCCAAAGCTGCCATTCATCTCAAACAGAAACAAAACCAATTTTGTTGATCAATGAGAATGTTATTATGCCAGGTATCAAAGAGAAAAAAAGGTTTAATGGCGACTGTCTGAAAAAAACTTTTTTCGCCCTATTTTTCAAAGTTAAATTATTTAAAAAATAGTAATAATTATAATTTTGCAATGCCCGAAGTAGGAACGATAGAGGGATATATACTGAAGGTCCATACCAAACTTGAGGTCAATTGGTTCAATAGAACTCAAGATTTTATGTCATCCAGGTTAAAAACAGTAGTTTCGAGAAAAACGCGTTTGAAGTTATGAGGATAATTTCAGGCAACCGCAACTATCCACAAGAAAAGGTTGCGAGGTAGACCTCTCCGATTTCGATGAAATTTGACATGCTTGTAGAATGGGCAAAAATAGGCGACACGTATTTTTTTATATTTGCGGGACCCGATTTTTAAGGGGTGAAACGCACCCTCGAAAATAGGGGTGTTTTTTGTTTTTCGTCGATAACGTTATCATTCTGATCTCCAATGTATAGTACACGAAAAAATAAACATTGTTGCAATTTGCTTTCTTTCATATCTCGTACTGTTAAAACGTTATCGACGCAAAACAAAGAACACCCCAATTTTCGAGGGTGCGTTTCAACCCTTAAAAACCGAGTTCGTCAGACATAAAAAAATACGCGGCGCCTATTTATACCCATTCTACAAGCATGCCAAGTTTCATCGAAATCGGAGAGATCGATCTCGCAACCTTCCCTTGTAAGTGGTACAATGTGAGGATATACTTCCGTTATATTAAGGCGTTACCCCCACTTGTAGCGCAAAAAAGGCCTTTTTCATGAATTTTTTAAAGAAAACTACAAAACTTTTTTAATCGATCAATATACCATCTTAAAGAACACATCTTGAAGAACTTTCAGTAATTTTTTTATTGAAACATATTACATTGTTTAGTGGCAAATGGCCGTCAATGAAATAATGTTTTTATATACACGGTTTGCGGTGACCAACATTGCGGCGAAGTGGATCATCTGAAAAAAAAATGCGGATGGATTTAGTCAAATATAAGTATAAACTAGTCTTTAATCGAAGGATTTTAAAAAATATTCATTTTTCACAAAATGGCGGACAGTCAAAGTTAATGGTTCGATTTTAACGAAAAAAACGGCCGTTTTTTATCTATAAAACGGCCATTTTTTTGGAAAAAAAATCGAACGATTAAAGACTACATTTTTATGTATTAAATAAGCCTGCAAAATTTCAAGAAGATCGGTTCATTAGTGTTCGAGTAATCTTGGTCACCGACTTCAGAAATGCCATTTTGAGAAAAACGCGTTTAAAGTTTACATTTCAGTTTACACGAAGAAAATATTTTTTTTTATAAACCTACATAGAGTCATCTATTCCGGGCCCATACCCGGAATACTATAGGCCCGGATACTTATACTTCAGAAAAATGCAATAAAAAAAATCGATTTTTTCAAAATCGCAAGTGGGGGTAACCCCTTAATTGGCCATTTCTGCCTCATTCCTGCCTCGACTTCGAAATGATGATTTCCCAGGTAGGAATTGACGATGAAAAAAGGGCTCGCCAAGCTCTGAAACAAGGCTCACATTTTTTAATTCAGGCTGAGCACCAGCCTGATTTCAGGCCTAGCTGAACCTCTGAATGATAACGCGGTTTCAGGCTCTTGCACACAGGCTTGACCAAAGGCTGGTAGAAAAGCCTGTACTAAGCCTGAAACGACGAAACAACAAGGCTCAAAACGAGCCTTAATGAAGCCTTCACGAGCATTTATGACCAGGCTTTTCTCAAACTCTTCACGAGGCTATATGAGGCCTGTTTTTAGTTTTCTATATTCTACATTGGGGTAAATTTAATAAATTTGTAAAGAATACATTTGATTTGTTATATATATTTATTATTTGTTATATTATTTGTTACAAAATATATATAAAAAATATTTTTAAAAACAATACTTTATTTTATTGCGTACTTTTATTTTCGTATATACTTTTTTGTGTACCTCATAAATATCGATAAGAGCATATGTTTAAATGTTCTGAGCTGCCTCCGTCGCTTTCGTTTTTCGTGCCTTCGCACCCGACAAATTTATTGCTAAATTTTTTTTTCATAAAAGTAAAGAAAAAATATTATTTTAAACTTATTTTATTTTATCACAACCTGAAACAAGTCTGCATCCAGCCTTGATTTTTCAGCCTCAAAATTCACCGGCTGAATAAAGCTTGAAATAACCCTGAGTTTAGGCTAAGCAGCCAGTCTTGGTTCCAGGCTGCTCCAAACGATGCAATGAAACCTGGACCAGGTCTGTCTCACTCAGGCTCGGTGAAACAAGGCTCGCACAAGCTTGTTTCCATCGTCAGCCTTTTAATTTCCTACCTGGGTTTCTGAAGCCCGGTATTCCCTGCGAACAGGTCTAACTCCCTTAGAAGCTTCTGAAGTTCGCAGCTCCGACCGGTTGATCCCATTCTGGTTTCATTTGATTGGATGAATATTGGGAACTTCGAAATTTCCTTTCGAGGACATATTTTCAAGAATCTTTACCTTCAAGAAAACGCAAAAAAATTGTTTTCTTTTCAACTTTCTTGACAATAATTCTGCCTTTAACCATTATTCAATTATTTCGTAATAATTTTTTTATTAACAATTGCCTCTGTACTTTGCTCAATTATTTGTCAAACGACATCGACTTTTTGTCATATTATTGAAATACGGCAAAAGTTAATTGACAAAAACAACAACAAAAAATAGAAATGAATTTTCAAAAAATAATTCTATGAATTTATATTTAAAAAAAAATTAATTATGTACGGTCGATGGAAACAGAAAGTGTATGCACATCAACAATTGCACCCCGAGAAAATAAACGCGCTCTTCCGGAAGCATCTATTTATGTCAACGTTGAGTTTGATTACGCTGCACGGTGGTGCATTAAGGGTGCAATCCCGATGTACTCGTTTCCCAAGCCCTAAAGGGACGATCCCGTGAAACAGCCGCGGCTGTAAAAGCTCTTCAGTGATTTGCGCCATGCGTTTGTGCATTCGTTCAAGACACATATCGCGTTTCCATTGTACTTTGTCATTCGTTGTTGATCGATTTTACGCGAAACGCCCCCATCACGTCTGCGTACACATTCGGGACGAGTTTATCGCGACGCTTTACGTCGCGTTCCTCACTGTTTGCAGCCACGCAGTTAAAATGCCAGTAAATTCTGGGTGAAGTACCCTTTCCGCCATTTAAAGGGTCGTTCGGGCCTCAGAGTTCGGGAAGTTGACCAATCCCGGTACTTTCCAAATTCAAACGTAATTAATAATAATGCCGATTTTTTTTATACGACATATAATAATCACACTTGTTTAAAAATATTATATTAAATATATTAAATTTATTTTTATTCAATATCAAGATACAGATTTATGTTTTTTCAAATTTCATATACAGGGTGTCCCATTTTAATCTTATACCTGAATATTCTCGAAAAATATTGCTCGGACGAACTATTGTGTGGAACAAAACTTCTAGGGATTGAAGGGGGACGTTTGAAAAAAATTTATTTGAGGAGCCAAAATTCAAAATGGCGGCGTTACAAAGGCTGACATGTTTTTTTCAAACGGAAACATAACTTTTTTTTATTGCCAAAAAATTTGTCAGCTGACAACTAAAAACTTTTGTTGAAAAAATTTTTTGATGAAGTTCATAGTTTTCAAGTGAGAACATCATTTTCAATTATTTCAGATGTATCCAGGATTTGTGTGTGTGTGTGTGTGTGTGTGTGTGTGTGTGTGTGTGTGTGTGTGTGTGTGTGTGTGTGTGTGTGTGTGCGTGTGTGCGCGCGTGTGCGTGTGTGTGTGTGTGTGTGTGTGTGTGTGTGTGTGTGTGTGTGTGGGCGCGCGTGCGTGTATGTGTGTGGATGTGTATGTGTGTGTGTGTGTGTGCGTGTGTGTGTGTGGTAGGAACAATTAGACTAAATGTCTCACGGCAAGCCGCTCAATGTTGTATTTTCGAATGTATGACCACTTGAACAAAAAAAGAATCAAATTTTTTTGTTGAAAATTTTGGTTTTTTTTGTTTTTTTTTTTTGTTTTCAAATTTGGACGATATTTCATGAGAAAATTTTGGAGGAAAATCGATGAAAAATAGTTTTTTTTCCATTTTAATAGCGTTTGTGCCATTTTCAGGCCCAAAAACGTGTTTCTTTAAATCCTTGACGAACTTTGATCACGATGAGAAGAAACACACACACACACACACACACACACACACACACACACACACACACACACACACACACACAAATCCTGGATACATCTGAAATAATTGAAAATGATGTTCTCACTTGACAACTATGAACTTTATCAAAAAAATTTTTCAACAAAAGTTTTTAGTTTTCAGCTGACAAATTTTTTGGCAATAAAAAAAGTTATGTTTCCGTTTGAAAAAAACATGTCAGCCTTTGTAACGCCGCCATTTTGAATTTTGGCTCCTCAAATAAATTTTTTTCAAACGTCCCCCTTCAATCCCTAGAAGTTTTGTTCCATACAATATTTCGTCTGAGCAATATTTTTTCGAGAAAATTCAGGTGTAAGATTAAAATGGGACACCCTGTATATGTCAATTTTATGTACCATGAGTAATGATTGTAATTCTTTTCGTAGTACTTGAGAAACAAATTGTTTTTTTTTCGTTTATAGATTTATATTTTTCTAATCTAATTTCAAATATATATCAGAATACAGATTGGTGAATTTTTTTATTAATTTTACTTATGTTATTCGGAGTGACTCCCCATCCGGTTATCGGACGAATAAGCGTGTTATTCGCTCATATAAGCGTATAGAATGTGTTAAATTGTTAAACAAACTATCCGGATGAATAATTTACTTCAATTGATCCGAATAAAATCTTTATAATTTTGTTTAGGTTTGTTTGGTTTGGATTGGTTGAGTTTGTTTGGGCGTGTTTGTTCGGGGCGTTGTACAGCGTGAACTGAGCCGCTATCCGGACAAATAACATACGCGTATTTGTCCGATAACCGGACGACTAGCCGCAGCGTATCTTATTTCTTTTTCTGTCATTTTTGTTATTTATTTTGTTTGACTAATATCATTTTAAAATATTTTGCTAGTTAATGGAAAGAAAGTTTATTTCAATTTGAACCAAAAGTCCGACAGTCTTGAATTATTTTGAAAAAAAATTGGAATGCACAATATTCCATGAGTCAGTCATTTCGTGAAATCGAATATAATTAATGACAGATTTTATTTTTTTACACAATAAATAATAATTACTTCTTTCTTCGAGCGGCACTCGTCGAGTACTCAAGTTTATTTTTCGTTTTATTCCACATTCGATAGAGTTTACCGAGGTGGAATTGCAAGTAGCTTATTATTTTCAACCACGGTCGTATGCGGTTCACGACGAACTTCTGTCATGTCCAGTGATCAAAATATCTCGCTGTTAAACATGAATGAAGTTTTTTTTAAATAAGATAAAATGTTGAATGTCTTGGATGGCTTGGAAAAGAAACAAATAGTATTTCAGAATATGTGAATAATTTGATAAATTAAAAACAAGTTTAATTCTACTTCTTTGTAATGGAATCTCATAAGTAAATGAAAAACATTTTTTGCACCCTATGCTTTTTTGTAGTAATTTTAGTAACAAGGTCATTTTATAAATAAATGAAAACATATTTCGCACAAAACAACCCACTTCTCTGTCTTGAATGGTTTGAAACAAAATTATAAACTATTCCATAATCTATACGTTAATTAATTATTTTATAATTTATTAATAATTTACAATTATGTTTTGCCGTATTGTTTAATTTGACACGTTTTTCAATGCTTTTTTCAACATTAGTTTTCGCTACATTTATAATGCAACTTGTCGTTGACCATCGTCATAATTATACCTCAACCCCGCTAGACGCACAGCTTGAAACGTTGTGTCGGCAGAACGTGATTGCTGCACGATTTTCACACAGGCTGCCTCGTAGCAATTTGTCAAAATCCACCCATGAGAGACACAGACAGAAAGATGGAGAGAGAGAGAGGGAGAGAGAGAGAGAGAGAGAGAGAGAGAGAGAGAGAGAGAGAGAGAGAGAGAGAGAGAGAGAGAGAGAGAGAGAGAGAGAAAGAGAGAGAGAGAGAGAGAGGTAATAAAAGAGGTAACATTTTTCAACTTTTATCTGGAAATCCAAACAAAGCTCTATAATGGCAAGTACGAAAGCCAATCGGCAAGCGAGTCTCGCAATCTCGCAGGCTCGAACGTACAGCCATGACGGTAATGGTAAAATCGAAGCGCACTCTCTTTATTATGCTTTCTCGCCGCTTATGCATATGCATGGGTGCATGGAGAGGAAAAAACAACTCGGAATAGTTTATTACGTTCGCGTGCATTATTTTTCATGCCCTTCTTGCCCGTTTTTCGTGCTACGCAAACTTTCGTGTACGTGCTTGCATTTTCTCACTCAGGGCATCCCATCGAGTAGCACAATTTACGAGAAAGGAACATAACTACAGAAAAAAAATGTAATTACACACCAAGTATAACCGGCGAGTATGTCACGAGATTTGGTGGAATCGAAGCCGCTAATTTATTTGAGTGAGATGAAATTATTTCCGGAAATTGATTTTTGGAGATCATTAAGAGAGGACTGCGACGGGGCGAAAAAAGTCGTTATTTCCAATTTTTTTGTACCTTGCTCTTATTTCGTGTGAATTTTTATGAAAAAAATAAATAAACAGCCAATGTTATTGAGGTATAATAGAGCCTCTGTATAACAAAATGTAGTCCTACGCCCGGATCGATAACTTGACAGTGGTTTGTCTGAAAAATAAAAATAACAAAGTGTCATCGCCTATATAAATGTAGTTCTCGCTGTACGTAGCCGCTTTTCGGAAAAAAGTCAGTGAATGCCGGGCGTTCACAATAAGTGTCGTTTTGGCGACATTTTTACTTATGTTCGGGGGCATAAAAAATACTGAATTGAAAAAAAGGGCTACGTACAACGATAGCTACTGCAATTATGGAGATTTTTGTTTTTTTTTAATTAAAAATCGGTCAATTATAGTTACTCTTGTGATTCCGGCCAGGTCGCGAAAAGTCGTGTCGAGAAATGCGCGATTGAAAGTTTTAGTGTACGTGAATTATTACTGTCGTTAAATCATCTGGAACTTGGTCAATCTTCAATATTTTAACTTGACATTTTTTCACATATTATTGAACATTTTGAGAAAATGCAAAAAAAATCGATTTTCTTTACCCGCCACAATGCTGTCCTGCCTTTAGCTATCACAATTATAATAAAATAATTGTAACAACGATGCTAATTACGATAATAATAATTACGAGGACAGAAACAACGATAATAATAATCAAAATAATAATTCATAAGAGCAATGACATTGATATTGATATTAATATGAAAATTAATATTATATCAATCCAAATAAGTTCAAACCGTTGGAACTTTAAAATGTCTATTTCTTTCAAGGCATATCAGTTATATTATTTTTTGTATTAATGATTTTAATAATTCTCCAATTACCGTGCCATATTGTAAAATATTAATTATTATTAAATAATGCTCCACTGCACGCCACGGTAATTGATATTAATAATACTATAATTATTGTAATTATATTATCATTATAATAATTGACAATATTATATAATTTGAAGATAAATAATATTGACAATATTTTTTTACTTTTTATCGTGGTAATAATGGGAAAAAATCTTTTAGAGACTATGGGCGTCCTCTTGCGCCGGGAGTTAGGGGCTGCCCCGTAAAAGCCGGACCACCGTCGACACCCGAGTGTCGGACTCTCATCCCGCTTCATTGGGTCGGAGGGGATCATTTCTCTCGGCCAGGAGTGTCCACGAGATGAATACCGGCTACCCCCCCCCCCCCCCCCCCGGCCAAAAAAGGCAAATTTTTTGGTCAGGACGGGGAAACCACTTCTGTCCGATATCTGTTTCGTATCGTCTCGTCGGCTCTTGGCTGTTGAGTGGCGTCCCTTCTCATTCGCTCACACGGAACATCCCTCAGGTGACAGCCGTCGACTTTGTTGAAATTTGGATATGTTATAAAGCACCGAAAAGTAAGCGATACGTATTTTTTTTATCGGCGGAAAATCGGTTTTAAGGGGTGAAACGAACCCTCGAAAACAAGGGTGTTTTTTGTTTTTCGTCGATAACGTTATCGTTCTCATCTCCAATGTACAGTGCACAGAAAAATAAACATTGTTGCAATTTGAATTTTTTTAATATCTCGTACCGTTAAAACGTTATCGACCAAAAACGAAAAACATCCCCATTTTTGAGGGTGCGTTTCAGCCCTTAAAACCGTTTTTCCGCCGATGAAAAAATACGCCGCTTACTTTTCGGTGCTTTACAACATATTCAAATTTCAACAAAATCGAAGGGTGTCACCTGAGGAATGTTCCTTGTCAGTCACCCAAGCATCCGTCTTCATTTTTCCTCCTAAGGGCAGTAATATTGACAACGTTAATAATTATATAATTACAGTAATTGTGTTATTACCAATATTATCCGTATTCATAATAATATAATCAATATAATCATTGGAATTATTTTATTATGAATACTGATAATATTCCATAATAATATGATAACTGTGTCGTGTTAATATTATCACGATTAACAATATGAATATTAATAAAATTGATACTATTTTTTATATTTTTAATATATTATGGTAGTTGAATATTATTAATATCAACAATCTTAAAACTCACATTTTTACTAGTGTCCTAGGTTAAGATTATTGCCATGCCATACACGTATCTTATATTATGTGACAGTAGTAACTGGTAATAGTAAGTAAATAGTATTTACTTACTGTTAATATCTAGGGGCCGGGTTAAAATTCCGAACTTTGAATGCTCCGACGGTTTAAAATTCCGAATTTTAATATTCCGAATTTCAAGATCAGGCAGGGTTGAAATTCCGAACCTTGGATGATCAGAACGCTCAAAACTGCGAAAGAATACTACCCCGAAAGATCAAAACTCCGAATGAATTTTACACGAAGGACCAAAACCCCGAAAATCTGAACACCGCCAGAATAATTCAGCTATGAAAGTTTTAAAAGTTTCAAAACTTTCAATAAATCGACCAATTATTTAATAAAAAAAAAATTTAATTTTTTTTTATTAAGAAGTGATTTTGCGTCAATTTTGAATTTGTCTAGACAATGTTATGCATTCTACATAATTTACAGTCAACCGTGTAGACTTTCGCTGGCATGATCTTGACATGGGGACATGGTTGAAATTCCGAACTTTAAATGCCCTGACGGTTCAAAATTCCTAATTTTGATGTTCCGAAATTACAAGGTGCGTCAAGATCATGCCAGCAAAAGTCTACACAGTTCACTGTAAATTATGTAGAACGTATAACATTGTCTAGACAAATTTCAAAATTGACGTATAATCACTTCCTAAGGGGTTACAAATAGGCTTTTTGGGGCAGGCAAATTTTTCACTTCCCAAAAATTTGCCGAAAAAATCGTCAGACAATTCATATTAACAAATGAACTATGCAATATAAAAAAAAATCCTACGTACTTCCATAGACAATGTATTTTTCAAAATATATTCATTTCAAGTGAGTCGGTTGAAAATGGTCTGAGTTATGTTTCCGGCCAACTTAAAAAACGCAGTTTTGAGATAAACGCTGCACAGCCGCCATTTTGAAATTAATCGCTTCAAAAAAATTATTATATACAGTCACTGATATGTATTTATCATACATATCAGTGACTGTATATAATCATTTTTTCTTGTTGTTTTATTGTTTATCACACCCTTTTTGGAATCTCGATTTATTTTGTAGTCTTTCTGAAAAAAAGTCCCCAAAAAGCCTATTTTGCCGACCTTCAGAGTGGCCTAAGGCCTTAATATTAAAAAAATCTTGAAATAATTCGTCGATTTATTGAAAACTTTGAAACTTTGAAAACTTCCATAGCCGAATTATTTTGACGGTGTTCAAATTTTCGGAGTTTTGGTTTTTCGTGTGAGATCCTTTCGGAGTTTTGAGCTCTCTGATCATTCAAAGTTCGGGATTTCAACCCGGCCCCAATATATAATATTTTTTAAATTTATTTCATTTATTGTATTTATTTATTCATTTAGTATCCATACGGATAAAAGATAATTATTAATATTATATCCGTAAAAATCTCAATAATGTCAATTACTTCATAATTACTATGCCAATATTAACAAACGTTAATTATTATTAACCAATATTCCTCCACATGGCACAGTGATTCGACGATTATTAACATTAACAATACCAATTATAACCAAACTGGAGCGTCGCATGAGAGGCTGCCTGGTTGAAGCATATATAACAAAATAAAATACTAAACACACACAATAGCCGATAGGCACTTAGGCACACAAACATTTCCAAACCTATATAAAAGAAAGGTCTAGCTATTTTTTGTATTACTTGAAATATCGCGTATCCTCAAAGAATCGTACAATCTAGTATACCGGTATGCTGTCTAATCCTTAGAATTTCAAAACTCATTTGAAGCCGGGAAAATGTTGATTTGTCTGGCGACCAGATGGTTTATTATCCAAAAGGATCCCTGAGTCTCTCTGCCAGTCGCGCCAACGAAGGGTTAATAGTGGTCAGTTTTCTCGCCAACATTTTATTGCGGTTTTTTTTCTCGCTAAGGGTTCTTCCGCTAGCGGATGCGAACCCACGTATCGCGGCCGACTCGCCAATACCTGTAGAGGGTGTTAACCCTTAAATGAACCACCACTCAATAAGTGAAATCTTCCAGCAATTTAAAGATCCAATGAGGATGCGCGATTTATTTCGGTGGGCGTCTCCTTCAAACTTTAGAAAGAGGGGGGCAAGTTCAAGAATTGTCTATCGCTGAAAAATAAGAGTCAGTGCTACACTCGAACTCAACGCGAACAACTCTCAACAAACCCGAGTGGTTGCCGAGTCAACCATATCTTACATTTACACATCGAAACAAAGTCATTTCACATTTTTCATATTACACACCAACAATTGTATTATTTATTGAGTTTCAAGTTTACCATTAAAGTCTTGGATCCTTATGAATTTACGCGAAACCAGTTGTCATTGATTAATTTTGATGCCAACGTGTCAACTTGAATTTGTCGTATCACAAACGCGCTGGAATTTACAACTCCAGTGGATTACAACAAATCGCAAGTTCATCGTGACATAACACAAACCAAACAATAACAATTATAACCAAAACCGCGTACCTACATATTTTTCATCACACGTTATACTATCATACCATCAATATTATTGCTACCAATAATAACGGAACAATCATGCGTAACAACAGCAATCAGCCATTCCAAATTTTCTGCTATTTCTCGTCGCGCAATTCGTACACGCAAGCAAAATCCCTAGAAGCGTCAAGCGTGCACGAGTAAAGTGCATGTATACGTGCACAGAAACGTACGCACGAGAATGGTGAAGGATTAGTTGCCCATAGACGATGAGGAACCGAAACGTATCGCATATCAAACGCACGGAACAATGGCCGAACGTATACGCGATGCGAATATCTGTTAACGTGAATAATACGCGAGGGACGCACTTGGAGGACGTCCGAGCAGACGCGTTGCGTTCTGGGCTCACAGAATTCAGTAGAGCAAATCATGTTCGGTCGGCCTCGCCTCGCACACGCTCGTTTCCAGCTTCTGTGGCAGTTTATGTCCGCCTTCGAGGATATTAGTATCAATGCAGAGAGAGGGGGGGGGGTGGAGGAAAGACAAAGAGAAAGAGGGTCTTCGATTCTAGGCTTTCCTAATCAGCACTGCGAATTAATATTTGCAACCTCAAACATATGTATGGGAAGTATGGAGGAGACCCTCGATAAAAATCTACGAGATACATACGTGGTATTAGGAAGATGCAACGTCTTAAGGGGGTGATCGGTCACCTTGTTAGGAACATATCTAACATAGGTTACCTCCCCGAGTAGAAATTTCTTAGGGTTGCCCTTACCAGGATCAGGCCCCGATCGGGGTGTGATAGGGGTAACCACCTATTACAGACATCCTGATCCGGCCCCAATCGGGCCGGAAGTATTTAGGCCCTACATCAGGCTATACTAAAATGGCCCTACTAAAGCCGTCCCTGATAAGATCCTACTAAGGCTTTCCCCGATAGGGCCCTACCAAGGCTTGCCCTGATAGGCCCTACTAAGGCTTTCCATGATAGGGCCTTACTAAGGCTGTCCATAATGTGGCCCTACTAAGGCTTTCCCCGATAGGGCCCTACCAAAGCTTGCCCTATGGCTTTCCCTGATGAGGCCATAAATAGGCTTGCACTATGCCTGCCTCAGCAGTCGCTAGATGCACATAACCTCTCATTTTTCACATGGAAACTTCGATTTTACAGCATCGTAGCTTCGGAGTTTCGATGCATTCCTGAATTCTATTTCAAAAAAGGTGCTATAGACTGTCACGAAAAAAAAACGTTATGCAACTCGGATGCATGTTGGAAGATTTCGGCAGCTTTGTAAGGCGAAGAGAGAGAGAGAGGAACTATATATATATATATATATATATATATATATATATATAAGGTTAAGTTTCAAAAATCTATAGCATGTCATTCGATAAACCTGTTTAATTGTCACAATGTTATTAACTAATTGATATACTTTATGTGATACGACAAATAATTATAGGAATTTATTTGGTCTGTTATGCCACATCTGGGACCGAGATGTTACAAGCACTCGGTAGCATAGGGGCAGCGTGCCTAGCTTTGGGTAGGAAGGTACGAGGTTCGATTCCCATTTAGGCGAAATATTTTCTTCGAACAAAAACGTTTCAGCAGGCCAGGGAATGACGAATTATGATTCAAAATCATTGTAGTGGAACTCTAAATTAAGTGGTTCATTCCATTTTGGTTTTTTGAAATATTATATGCATTTCTTTCTGATCAGGCAACCTGATAGGGGCCTGATCAGGCAACCAGATCAGGCCCATGTGTGACACAACGTTACATTTCCTAGTAGGGCCCTTTCAGGCTGCCTTATTAGTGCCCTACCAGGGCAGTCAGGCAACCTGATCGGGCCCTGATCTGGGCCCCATCGAAATTTCTACGCGGGTCAGTCAAGAGTCTAAGGATTTCGAGTAATCATGGTAAGTATGATTTTTGGACAATTTCCCAAAATTAGGTACTAACTGGTTCATAAGGTTTAAACAGACAATGATTAGTAACTAAAAACTTATTTGCGTCGTAGCTTAAGGCTTTAGGCCACAGTAACGGGTATAAAATCATGTGCGGATGTAACAATTTTTTTTCGTGTGCAAAAGTGATTCACTCATAAAATTAATTACACATTTAGTATGAATATCAAGCTGTTAGAATTTTTTTTCGATGTACAAAATGGCCGACTACTCGAAACTTCTCGAAACAGCTTTTTTCCAATTGGCGTGACAAATAACTTCAACAGTTTTCACTCGATTTACTTCAAATTTAAAAGTTATGTTCCCAATTGCATTTCGCAGAGAAGTACGTACGGAACTTCTGATTGATCGAAAACTTTTCATTTTATGAGCAGTTTATGAGCAGTTATAACGAAATTTCTCACTGAAAATTCGTTTCTTAAGTTCAATTACCTACTACTTTTGAATAAAACAATATTTTTTAAATTCCGTACGTACTTCTCTAGATATTCTAGTGTAGATTGACGAGAATTTTTGTTTTTTGTTCTAGATAAAAAATTGCGGATGCTAAATGTCACGCCGCGGAGCGCCTAGAAAAAAGATAACAAAAGATAATATTAGTAGTCGGCCATTTTGTGCATTGGAAAAAAATATATATATATATATTTTTTCTAATAGCTTGATATTTATACTAAATGTGTAATTAATTTTATGATGTGTAATTAATTTTATGAGTGAATCAGTTTTCATACGAAAAAAATTGTTAAATTCGCACATGCTTTTATACCCGTTAAGGCCTAAGGCCTTAATGTATATTCAATCGACAAACACCAATACCAATATGTATCCACACAACTTACTAAATGGGACGTGTTGAATAATTAAAAACTTGTCAAAAAATAAAAATACCTCTTATGTGAATGCTATTTAAAAAAATTGCATTAACATAAGAGGTGAACGAGTTAGTACTTAATTTTGGGCATTTTCCAAAAATCATACTTACCATGATAACTCGAAATTCTTAGATTTTGGACTGAGTTAACCTAGGTTAGATATGTTCCTAACGAGGTGACCTATCACTCCTTTAAGGCTTTGCATCGATCTTCCTAACCCCCATAAAATTCCAAATTGTCCCATATTGCAAATGGTGTTGCATTTCTTTCAATGTTGAGTACGAATAAACACACTAAAAAAAGTATTGAATTTACTCTCTTAAATGTTGACCCTCAATTAGGCCTTTTATGTTACATACAGGGCTACTGGTGAATGGTAACGATCCCGGGAAAGGCCGGTAGGATAGGTTTTCCGCTATCAAATAAACCAGTAAGACTTTATGCAAAAGTGAACCATTTTCGAGATATTTTATTATTTTTTTTAATGAGGGGTAGGCAACTTTAAAAATGAATTTGAAAAACTAATGTATGGTATCAATTTTTTTTTGTAGTTTGAGGACACAGTAACGAATAATTATCAACAATAAAATAAGAATAGTTGTTGAACTTGCAGAGTTTTGGACCGCTAATTCAAAATATTTACAGATTGTTTATATTTTATTGTTGGTGATGCTTTGTTACTGTGTCCTCAAAGTACAAATACTGAAAAAGTTTGATTTCTTACAACAGTTTTTTTAAATAAATTTTTAAGTTACCTACCCCACATTGAAAAAAAATAATAATATCTCGAAAATGGTGAACTTTTGTATAAAGCATTACTGGGTTATTTGATAGCGGGAAACATATACTACGACCGGTCCACGGAATTGTAACCAATAACCAGTAGCCCTGTATATACAGGATGTCCCAGAACTGAATGCGTTTCCTGAAATGGGGGTTTGGGGTGAAATTCTGAGTCGATTTGTTGTCCGCGCTTTTTGGCACGGTCAATTCCTTTTTCCCCTAATTTTTCCCGGTCCCGCTCCTGCACCTGAAAATACAAATAAAGGATCATTACGGTGGCCTACATGATTCGGCTGACAAAATACTTACACGCTGCCACCTCCGTCAAGTGCCCTCGGGATACCACTCCGGCACGATACCTTTGTCGGAGTTACCCCGGGGCACCTTTACCCTCGAAAACACTCGCCGATGGACCGCCAGGGTATTCCTTCGCCGAGGGGACCGGTCGATGGCCCACCAGGCCTTTTTTACCTCGTCGAGGCGACACCGGGACTCTCCTTCGCTGAGGCAACGCCGAGGTCCTACGCCAGCAGTGAACCCAGGGTGCTTCGCCATCGCAGCATCCTCATCGCAGGTCCTCCAGTGCATCCTGGCCGCGCTGAGTCCCTGATGCATTCCTCCGCACCTGCAAGGGCCCAGGGGAAATTTACACTTCGGAAGGCATAGCACACAAATGGGACCAGTGAAGAGAATTCCAAGCCCGGAGCGAATCCAGAATGATCTATTCTCCCCAGCCCCCCAGCCCATTCCTCCCCGTACTCTATTATTACACCGCTTTTGTTTTTTCTATCTTTTATTTTTTTTTTTTATTATTAAGTATTGTAATTTTTGTATTTGTCCTCTCAGACTTTGGAGGTTAAAATAATGTTTAGGTTATACTCACCTGAGTCCCAGGACCCCCGCGTCCGCCAAGTAATTCGAGCCTACCCGATCCGCCGGTTAATATCCTTTACACACAACACATACCGCGCACTCGCGAAACACTTTTTTTTATATAAACTACCGAAGCGTCAGAGAAAACTTGTACGGCTCGCGCTATGACACTTCGGGGTATCTCCGAGGTGTCATAGCCTCGCCAAATAATACCCGCGGCGCGCCGTGGGACTACGCCGTGTGATACCCTCGGAGGATATCTCCCTTCCTTACCGACCTGCCCCGAGCCTGCCTCGCGCTAGTTCGTGCGCGCGCCGACGGCAGGCGACGGGCAAAATCCTTTCCCGTAAACGTTCGCGCCCGAGACGGGTATAAAAGTCCGGTCTCGAGTCGCGAACGGGAGATTCGATCACTGCTTCACAGCCCGTGAGCAGTCGAACCGTAGCGAGCTCACAGCCCGTGACTCCTACACATCCCCTTTTTCGAACACGCCGTACGGTGCTGTCCAGAAAAAATACCGAAAAAAAGATCTTTTTACAGTTTGTAAAAAATCTTTCATTTTTTTCTTTAAATTCTTTCCCATCCTTACAAAAAACCACCTCCATACTTTTTTAGCTTATTTCTCATTTTTTACGTTTATCACTTTTTCGTCTCTTAAATTTTTTAACTGTATTTAATTTTTTCCTTATTTCTCGTTCTTTATTATATATGCATCTAAAATTTTTACAAAAATCTTTAGACCGTATATTCTATTTTTCTCTGGTTGTACATATATTCTGATAAAAGAGAAAAAACATTTACTGGTATTTTTTCCTCATATCCCAAATCCTTTAACACCCGCAACGATCGCCGTGTTAACCGGTACCACGCGCGGTTTTTCTCCCTCGGACGTAGGGAGGAATTAATCGGTTAACAAATGGCGCCCAACGTGGGGCACAAGGTTTATGGCTAAACCACTGACCTATCGCTCTCCGCATCCATGAAAGTCGAGCATACACCTACCAAAGGAGAGGAAGAAGCTCCGAAAAGATCCGCTGGGAGGCCCCGAAAAACGCTTATGAAGCGCACGCCAACGCGGACCCCCGAGCGCCTCGCCAAAGCAACCTCTTCACCAAACACTCCACTTCCGGGAGTGGCAAAAAACCCGGTGGCGCCCAACACGCCGCTCGCAACGACTCCGAAACGTCCATTACCCGAAATGGCAGAACGGGTCAAAAACGAGTGGAACACCTCTCACCACCGACTCAACTCAGCCGGCGGGATCTCCCAGCCTACCGGCTCCATCAGCGCCACCTCCAAACGCGTTCAGCAATTGGACATCGTGGCTACGCTTCCTACAGGGGGCACCACCACAAGTACCACTGCCGACCTACGGGGGTAGCGATTACGAAGACCCCAAACTGTTCCTGCGTCGCTGCGAGGAATATTTCCAAGCGACCTGCACCCCCGCTTCCGGACAAACCCCCTACCGCCGCCGGAGGTCTCCAGGGCGACGCAGAACGTTGGTGGTCAATCTACCGACCTTTAGATTTCGACTGGTCGAAATTTCGAGAGCTGCTCCTCAGCAAATACGACAGTCCGGTCACCATCTCAAGGCTCAACGGACAGTTGTTCTCCCGTAAGCAGGGCGAAACAATCAGAACGCCGCCACCGGACTCACTCCCAGCGAAGCCCTCCTGGGAAAAAATCTGCAACGTCCGGGCGAATGGCGTTTTCCCGATGATCTCACCGACGTCAATGCGGATCGAGAACTGAGGACTCAGCTTATCCGAACCCGGCAGCGAAAGTATCAGCAACGGCATTGCTGATACTGAAGTATTGCTGGCACCATCACACCAAGTAAATACCAGCCAGGTGACTTGGTCTATACCAAACAGCACTCTCTGTCCAAAGCATCCGAGGGATTCCACGCGGGCTTCGCCCCGGTATGGAATGGTCCATACCAAATCCACTCGGCGATTGGAGCAGAGATTTACATCATCGGACAAGGCAACGACGTTCGCAAGGTGCACGGTTCCACCCTCAAACCGGCACGAACGCAGGCACGGGAATCCACGACGTCCCCGCCGCCAGATGACTTCACACCTCACCTCACCTCCGAGATCCACGAGAACACACCGAACCTCCAGGCTGACTCGTCGAACCTCGGACGGGAGCCAGGGCTGGCTCCCCCCCTCACTAACCTTCAGCGAACTACGCCGAACCCTAAGGCCGAGTTCCTGGAGCGCCAATACGAACCGGTAGGAGACCTCCACCCACTCGACCCCGAGGACCACGCATCGAACCCTAAGATGACAACCTCGGAGCTCGAACGTGAGCCGATAGTGGCTTACCCCACGCGTGCCTCCCGACGGATGACGCCGAACCCTAAGGCCGACTCCCTGGAGCGCACAGGCGAGCCGATGGCGGCTCACCACCAAAACGTCCTTCCAGACGGAATGCCGAACCCTAAGGCTGAGTTCCTGGAGCACCAGTACGAACCAGTAGAGGACCTCCACCCACTCGACCCCGAGGACCACGCATCGAACCCTAAGATGACAACCTCGGAGCTCGAACGTGAGCCGATAGTGGCTTACCCCACGCGTGCCTCCCGACGGATGACGCCGAACCCTAAGGCCGACTCCCTGGAGCGCACAGGCGAGCCGATAGCGGCTCACCACCAAAACGTCCTTCCAGACGGAATGCCGAACCCTAAGGCTGAGTTCCTGGAGCACCAGTACGAACCAGTAGAGGACCTCCACCCACTCGACCCCGAGGACCACGCATCGAACCCTAAGATGACAACCTCGGAGCTCGAACGTGAGCCGATAGTGGCTTACCCCACGCGTGCCTCCCGACGGATGACGCCGAACCCTAAGGCCGACTCCCTGGAGCGCACAGGCGAGCCGATAGCGGCTCACCACCAAAACGTCCTTCCAGACGGAATGCCGAACCCTAAGGCAACCCACGAAGAGCGCCCACGAGCGCCAATGGTGGTGCCGACATCGCCGGTCAACACTCTCAGGCCACGCCGCCGAGGGAGACCGAAGGGAAGCAAGAATTCGCTCCCAAAATGCCAGGACGCATCCACGGATCTACACCTCAACGAGAGGTATCACCTGCGTCCACGAAAATTGAACCTACCATTTTCAACCGAGGATCGACCGGGAAATTAGGGCGGGGCACTTGTTGTCCGCGCTTTTTGGCACGGTCAATTCCTTTTTCCCCTAATTTTTCCCGGTCCCGCTCCTGCACCTGAAAATACAAATAAAGGATCATTACGGTGGCCTACATGATTCGGCTGACAAAATACTTACACGCTGCCACCTCCGTCAAGTGCCCTCGGGATACCACTCCGGCACGATACCTTTGTCGGAGTTACCCCGGGGCACCTTTACCCTCGAAAACACTCGCCGATGGACCGCCAGGGTATTCCTTCGCCGAGGGGACCGGTCGATGGCCCACCAGGCCTTTTTTACCTCGTCGAGGCGACACCGGGACTCTCCTTCGCTGAGGCAACGCCGAGGTCCTACGCCAGCAGTGAACCCAGGGTGCTTCGCCATCGCAGCATCCTCATCGCAGGTCCTCCAGTGCATCCTGGCCGCGCTGAGTCCCTGATGCATTCCTCCGCACCTGCAAGGGCCCAGGGGAAATTTACACTTCGGAAGGCATAGCACACAAATGGGACCAGTGAAGAGAATTCCAAGCCCGGAGCGAATCCAGAATGATCTATTCTCCCCAGCCCCCCAGCCCATTCCTCCCCGTACTCTATTATTACACCGCTTTTGTTTTTTCTATCTTTTATTTTTTTTTTTTATTATTAAGTATTGTAATTTTTGTATTTGTCCTCTCAGACTTTGGAGGTTAAAATAATGTTTAGGTTATACTCACCTGAGTCCCAGGACCCCCGCGTCCGCCAAGTAATTCGAGCCTACCCGATCCGCCGGTTAATATCCTTTACACACAACACATACCGCGCACTCGCGAAACACTTTTTTTTATATAAACTACCGAAGCGTCAGAGAAAACTTGTACGGCTCGCGCTATGACACTTCGGGGTATCTCCGAGGTGTCATAGCCTCGCCAAATAATACCCGCGGCGCGCCGTGGGACTACGCCGTGTGATACCCTCGGAGGATATCTCCCTTCCTTACCGACCTGCCCCGAGCCTGCCTCGCGCTAGTTCGTGCGCGCGCCGACGGCAGGCGACGGGCAAAATCCTTTCCCGTAAACGTTCGCGCCCGAGACGGGTATAAAAGTCCGGTCTCGAGTCGCGAACGGGAGATTCGATCACTGCTTCACAGCCCGTGAGCAGTCGAACCGTAGCGAGCTCACAGCCCGTGACTCCTACACATCCCCTTTTTCGAACACGCCGTACGGTGCTGTCCAGAAAAAATACCGAAAAAAAGATCTTTTTACAGTTTGTAAAAAATCTTTCATTTTTTTCTTTAAATTCTTTCCCATCCTTACAAAAAACCACCTCCATACTTTTTTAGCTTATTTCTCATTTTTTACGTTTATCACTTTTTCGTCTCTTAAATTTTTTAACTGTATTTAATTTTTTCCTTATTTCTCGTTCTTTATTATATATGCATCTAAAATTTTTACAAAAATCTTTAGACCGTATATTCTATTTTTCTCTGGTTGTACATATATTCTGATAAAAGAGAAAAAACATTTACTGGTATTTTTTCCTCATATCCCAAATCCTTTAACACCCGCAACGATCGCCGTGTTAACCGGTACCACGCGCGGTTTTTCTCCCTCGGACGTAGGGAGGAATTAATCGGTTAACAGATTGATATAAGCATGTATGGTTCTCAGATCAACCCCTGAAGTATTATTAATTTTTAAAAGTAGGCGCACCTGATTGGCCCGCTTAAAAAAATTAACAATAATTCAGGGGTTGATCTGAGACCCACACATGCTTGTATCAATCGACTAAGAATTTCACCCCCAACCCCCCATTTCTGGGAACACATTCAGTTCTGACACACTCTTATATATAATCTGTATGTAGGTTTGTCATAGAAAATGATTTCTCCTAATCCATTCTCATTTTGATTAAAGAAGCAATCTGGAATACAATAACTGTTGAAAAAAAAGAATCAAAAAGAGTTATGATCAAAATAATAAATAGAATAATAAAGTCTTTAATAATAATAATAAAACGTTTATATTGTATAATAATTGTATAATATAATGCTTATATTGTATAATATCTATATTAATTTTATCATTATTAATATTAATACGTACATATCTACATATATATGCTTATACATATATATACATTTATTTCATTAATTACCAATATAATACCATTATATTCGTCAACATTTTAAATCATATTTATTTGTTTATAACGTTTCATCTACAATTGATATTCATTTAATACTAACAAGTTGCATATAATAATCGAACTTATTTATCACCTGTCACGGAGAGATGTCTTCCGCATATTCAGTTCGCATCGCCTAATAATTATTAATTCGTTTGTCGAGTCGGTGAACAACCGCTTGTGGGTGCTAGAAACATCAAAGCCAAGACCCCCGTCCCTTGTGCTCCTAACATCGTGCGACAACTCAGCCCGATGACGAAATGTGTGTGTGGGCGTGGGTGTGGGCGGCAAAGGGAGGGGAGGGGGTGCAACTTGACGCTGTACGCACACACCTCAAGTGCCAGTGTTCTGGGTTTCCGGGTACGCGGCATAACGCAGGTCTCAAATAATTGGTTTTCCCGTATCGCGCAACGACATTGCAGTCGTTTCCTACTCCAGTTTCCTCGTTCCGGCTCCGGTGGACCGAGATTTCCCTCAGGCCCGCAGATCATGCTCGTGGTCGCAGATCTTTCGGATCTCTCGGTACACCGGATATTTTGGGAATCCTTTCAAGTCGGTTCGAACCGTTTTGGTCTGGTTTGATCGGTGAAGAATATTCCGCATATGATCAACAAGATCGTAAAAAATGTATAAATGGACAATATTGTTTTTTTTCCAGTAGTGACAACGTCATTCTAAAAGTTTTTTATACAGATAATAAATATTGACAAATTTTATTGTTTTTAGGATTTTGTGGGATTGTAGTACGACGTACATGATAGTTATACGAGTAGCTATTGTGAGCCAAAGATGGTGGTTTGGTGGGAAATCGACGAATGGGTTTATTGAAAGTATTGCCCATCGGAACAGACTACCTTTGCCTATCTTTCGGCCAGTGATCGGATTTCACGCAGGAATTCGGGCTCTTTGGAGGCAATCCAGTCACCCAGTTAGAATTTTTTACTGAAGTTAGATGGTCGCATACTGAAAGTAACCCCAATGAAATTGCGCTCCTCAATTTGCCCCAACGCTAAGAAATGGGGGTTGAAAACTTAAAAATCGCCTTATCTCGATAATTAATAGGCCGATCAAAAAATGTTTCAAACAAAAGTTGTTCGGAACACTAAAATACGTATAAAGTTATCTAACGTCCAATCCCCCATCTTTGAAAGTAGCGGCACAAAAACGCGAGAGCACCACTGACCCTGACCCGCACACGCATCAACCCCGAATTTTGTAGTCGTTTTTGTGCCGCTATTTTCAAAGATAAGGGGTTGGACGTCAGATAACTTTATACGAATATTATTATTTCAAACAACTTTTGTTTGAAACATTTTTTGATCGAGCCATTAATTATCAAGATACGGTGATTTTTAAGTTTTCAACCCGTATTTGTTAGGGCTGGGGCGAGTTGAGGAGCAACATTTCATTAAGGTTACTTTCAGTATGCAACCATCTACTTTCAGTAAAAAATTCCAATTCTACGTTAAAAGTGCTGGGTGTTCGTCTCTTTTACTGGACTAATAGACTTCCTCCAGCAATGGATGCGTCTCCCCGGCCGATTCCTTTGCCAGGAAATAATGGAGCATAACTTCCCGCAAATGTAACTTACTTGGAAGCAAGCTTGCCATTGTTCAGGTGATTGAAATGGACGATGTTAACATCTCGCACAAATGTCACCTATGACGTTTTAGCGGGACTCCTTGGGCTAGCGGAATCATCATGTGGATTGCCAACTTTACGATCGAGAAAATAGGTTACCTAATGCCATCTATCGGCGTCGAACGGTTTCACGTGCAAGTCCTAGTAGTAGCAAATTATAGTAGTCAAACATGGATTCTTCTTTTTTCGATAGGCTGAGATGTTGTAAATTCCAGATTGGCGATCCTATAAATCGGTGGGGGAGTGAAAAACATCGTACATTTCCGCTTTCCAAGAGTAAGGAAACGTGCACCTGCCTATATATGACTATCAGGTACTACAAATCAGGTACTATATATCAAGACAATTGCTTCGTCGCACAGGAATTCCTCCTTCCGCCGACGAACCTTTTCGTTCTTCCCTTTATCTTTTTTCTCTGTTCCGGCGATGTAAGTACTTCCGGTGGACACACGAAATTCGTATCTCTCGGGGGCGAGTGAAACAGCGAGAAAAAGAGAAAGAGAGAGGGAAAGAGAGAGAGAGAGAGAGAGAGAGAGAGAGAGAGAGAGAGAGAGAGAGAGAGAGAGAGAGAGAGAGAGAGAGAGAGAGTTATGGTCGGTCCGTGGAATTCCCAATGAAGGCTGCTACCGCTTTCTTACCCTGCAGCCGTGTACATGGTCCAAACCACGGAATACGTATAAATTTTATTCCTATCCTTCGCATTCGATAAACACAAAATCCACAATCACGTTTTGACATATCACATCGAATATCGGCTGGTTTTTTATCTATACTTTTACAGCCCCTCCCCCTTCTGTGGGTGCTGGGAAATTGCGTTCGATAAATTTAACATTTATCGGATGAAGGATGGCCAAGATGATGCTGCCTTTCTGAAAAATGGCAACAGAACTAGACAGCTGTGCGAGCGCTCTGGTGTTTTCTCGTGACACGCGGTGGTGTCCCGAGCCAATACGCTGATGGGTGACCGCGTAAAAAAATTGCGCTAAATCTGCAAAATATAAATATTACGCAATATTCCCAAAAAACATAAATCAAATTACCCCAAATAAATCTCAAACTCAACGTATCCTCCGCAAAAAATAGGAACAAAAATACGCTTTTTGTTATAGATCTTTCTATTGTTTCCAATGTTTTGAGAAAAGAACCAAAGATTTTTCATTACGAAGCAGTTACAGCAAAGAAAAACGCTAATCCTGAATAATGCAGTGGATTAAGCAAATCTTATTTAAAGCTGCCGCAATGCTGGCTTATTCGGAATATTCCTGGGAAGAAAAATAGAACGGAAAAAAATGTCCGTGGAACTTGGCACGGTGGTGAGGCACCGTAGTACAACTGCGTTCGCGCTTATTATCCGTAACGGAACGAGTTAAATGGAACCGTAATTTATGCAGGGTACACATTTACGAGCTGACGATTGCGCTGTCCTGCAGCACTTCAAGGTGCATACGCATGAGGCATAAAGTTGGAGCTGTTAGTGGTGAAAAATAATTATCACGTAATCATTGTCGTACCTGACTCCCTTTTATTTATATTCCAACGCGGTTCATTCTGTAATGATAAGATTCTATCTTGAGCTCAAATTTGAAATTGGAGTCCGCATATATATATATATATATATATATATATATAATTATTATTATTCATAATACTGATAACAAATAAAAATATCAATACTATAGTTTTCCACGTACTAGGCACGTGGTAATAAATCATAGTCGTTTAAAAATCGTTCCATTTCATGGGCCCTGTTCATGTAGCACGGATTCCGCGCAGAGGAAATTCGTAATCATCTTTCTAATATGCTTAATCTAATATCTAATATTTTTTTAAAATTCGGCTCCGTAGCAGACAGAATAAAAATAAATCTATGTTTTTATTGATAATTAACAGGGATTCGATGGGCCCACAAATAAAATAAAAATGTATTAAGTCTGTATTCTAGACTAGAAATATGAAAAATCGATTTTATGCACTTTTTAAAAGTATAAGCTCTTGAGAATTTGTCCTCAAAAGAAAATGTCAAAATTCCCAATATTTACGCTAACAAACGAGACTAGAATACGATGGAAAGTTCAGAGCTACGGACTTCAGAAGTTTCTAAGGAAGCTAGAACTCGCAGGGAAGAACGAGCTTCGGAAAATCATCGTTTTGAAGACGAGGAAGACACACCTTAGGTGGGAATAGCCGATTAATATAACGTAAGCATAATATAGCGTTATACCACTTAGATAGTTCCGGTTTTCTGAAATTGTATTTGAAACCTAAACGCGTTTGTCTCGAAACTACTTTTTTTTCAACCCCGTTGACATAACATTTCGAGTTCTATTCAACCGATTGACTTCAAATTTAAAATAAACCTTCAGTATATATCCCTCTATAATAATATTTCATTTTTGAAAAAATAGGGCGAAAAATTAACTTTTCTTCAGACAGTCGCCATTGAATATTTTTTCTCTCTTTGGTACCTGCCATAAAGACATTCTTGTTGATCAAGAAAATTGGTTTCATCTCTGTTTCGGATGAATGAGAGCTTTGGAATCATGTGAACCGCCACAACCCTTTTTTTCACGGCCATATTGAAAGGCCCATAACTTTTTGAATTTTCATTCTTTTTGCACAAGAATTGTTTTTTTAGTCGGTGAAACATCAACAAGAATACTGTGAAAAATGGATACGGAAAATATAGGTATTTTTTAAAACGAACCCGAAAAAAAACCCACGAAATTTAGACCTCGGGACTAGAATACGTGTACCTTTTAAAAAATGTTAAAAACCTTTTTTAAAATCTAGTCACCAGTTGCCAATTAAATAAATACGAAGAAATATCCGGTGACGCAAAAGTCCCATAAACTATATATATATATATATATATATATATATATATATATATATATATATACCAGGTGTGTAAGTATGAAACCGGAATTTGCCCATAGGTGGCGCTAGATGTCGATGCAGTTACCGACACATCACGTCAGCGGTGTCTTGTTATTGTATTGATATCCGACAAAGATTTCCAACTCACAATAACACGAGTTTCATTCAGTAGCATTAGTTTATTAGAGATAAACATGTCGAGTTTTGTGCCAACAAATTACGATTTGCGGACAGCACTACTTTTCTGTTTTCATCTGAAGAAAACCGCAGCCGAATCGCATCGAATGCTTGTGGAGGCGTTTGGTGAGCATGCTCTCGGTAAAACACAGTGTTTCGAGTGGTTCAAACGGTTCAAAAGTGGCGATTTTGACGTGAGGAACGAAGAACGTGGAAGACCACCGAAAAAGTTTGAAGACGCTGGCCTGCAAGCCTTGTTGGACGAAGACGACGCTCAAACACAACAACAACTGGCGGATCAGTTAAAGGTGACCCGAGAAGCCATCTCCAGTTATTTGTATCATATCATTACAATAAACGTGTTTTTTCTGTACAAAAATTCCGGTTTCATACTTACACACCTGGTATATGGGACTTTATATATATATAGTATATACGAAGTTTGTGTGACCGGATTTTTTATGCTTTTATCTAATCAGCAAATGGTGGGGAAATTGAAAAAAAGGTACAAGTGAAAAAGAGCCGAGATTTTTCAAACATCATATATATATAACGCTGTCATCTTGTCATATTGATCTATATCATATTGTATAAAAGATAAATGCACACACACACACATACACGTATATATATATATATGGTCGCGTTCTGTGTAAGCCGACTGAGGCACGTGCGACAATTTACGTACAGCAGTGTTACACCCAACTGACGTAAATACATATTCACGTAACGTCCTTAACGTGGCTTCATTAACGATCTTTTCACGTTTTACAATTAGTATGCAAACACGAACCACTATTCGGTTCTATCTCCCGGTCAAATTTCCCATTGAGAATACCCTTATCGTTAAAAGTAATGGCGCTAGATTTTGCGTTCCCGACGACCGCGCACGTGGTTATAAATACATTTTCGTTTAAAAAAAATGACGCTCCTTATCGCATCAAAATTCGTGGTCGAGGAACAATGAAACGCCGCGCAGCAACTTTCGACAGTACAAGAGCTCGATTTACTCTCGCAAGATTGATTTCGTATGGAGAGGGTTGAAAAACAGTATCGTTAGGAGAAAACGTGACGAATTTTTTTTACTTCGTCCTAAGAGCAGCTCCTTTTTTTCGGTGAAATGTTGATCGCGTGGATAATTTTTTTAATGGCCCAGAAGAACAACATTTTGTCGATATTTTCACGATGGTTGAGATAAGTTTGAATGTTTTTTAGGGTAACTCGGAAATTGTTCAGATAGTGGAGGAAATCCGTTCATAGTTTATAGAGTATTTGAAGCGATGGTCAGATAATTATAGATTCTCGATAGAAAATTTCTACGTCACCCAAAAGTTGTGGAAACATTTTCGAAACTACGATGAATTTATTTAGGCGCGTAGGTGACTCTTAATCGAGTGGCAAATTAATTTAATTTTTCGTATTAAGTATAGTATAGGGGGGGGGGTCAAATTGACCCCCCCCCCTATACTGATTGGTTTAACAAAGGTATGTTAAAAATACACGCAAAATAAAAGATATCACAATTGACGTAGTATAGACAAGTCTGGCCTTGTTCGCCAGCTCCGCAATTATTGTATGGATTGCATTTCATTAATTTTGAATCGAAAAGGATTATTGTATTTATTGCGCTTTGTCGATTTTTAATGCGAAGGATTTCTGTATATATTGCATTTTATTGATTTTTAATGCAAAAGCAAAAGTTAGGGTGAATGGAAGAGTTCGTTCCGTTTTTTCGTACCAGCTGGCATTGCAAAAAGAAACGAACTTTTTACTTGCTTTTGCATTAACCGCAAATATTTTTTTGTTGAAATCACTTATTCTTTTAAACATTTTTTATTGTATTTTATATCGAATTAATTATATTTTTTAACATGTCTTGTGTTGTCTTTTACTTTTAATTAGTTGAATCTCATGAAGTTTATTTTATTTTATATTTTACCTATTTTATTTCTTTTATTACACCTTTCATTAGTTTCATATTTCTATAGAGTATTTTTTTATTTTGAAAATAGAATCTGATCCTGACAAAGTGAAAGTTGGAACCACTTGGGGATCAGAGGCAAATAGGAAACATGGTCGACAGCCCCCCACCCCTCGCACTTTCCCGCGCGAATTCCGACCTACCCCATTCAGGTGGAAACTCATTCCAGGTTTTTATTACATCTAACTACTTCAATTTCTCACTGTGTAGAAATGAAACGCGGCCGCGGTCAGTTATCTCGATTTTTCTCTGACTTGCAGCGTACAAATATCCACTCCCGTTTCGCGTATACGAGGCTCGTCAGGGCCAGTAGCTTATTGTGAGCTTTTATAAGAGTCGGAGGGTGCTGGATGCCCGTAATTTATGAGAGCCCGGCTTCAAGCACGCTATTCAACTTTCCACCGGAGACTATCTCGTTTATTACGCAACAAAAACTTTGCTTCGTTCATGTGTTTTTTTTTCTTTTTTGTTGCGTTTCTTTCTCGCTCTTTCCCGTTTCCTTGCACGATGGATGTACCAATCCCTTTGACTCGGTACATAGTGGCCGGTAAAAAAAATTAATACAATTCCGCCGCAACTTCGTGATGAGCGAAAAATAAAAAAATATAGTGCGACGGTACAATTTTGGTCTCGTGAATATTTGACACGTTGTTGAGCCACTTACGCAAAATGATACTTCGAATGGTGATATTTTGGGAAGTACTTTTGCAAATAAGGAATCGTGGAAGAATTTGGAGAAATACGCGAAATAGAAATTATGTTGAAAAAATTGTGGATGTTTGTTATAGGATTCAATAATTTAATTGTTATTCACGTAATTCGATAAACTAAATAAAAATTCTGTGTACAATTTAATAATCTGTCAAAAAAAATATTTTCAATATTGACATTGACAACTATTTTTTCTTGATTTTTGCAAACGTAATTTTTAAACGGGGATTGAAATTCAAAATAATGTCACAACATTTGTTTTATATTAAAATTTTATCGTGACAAAAAAATGGTAAATGCAGGTCAGTTTTTTTTTACTAGCATGCATATATATATGAATGCACCCGCATAAACTTGAGAGATAAAAAAGGCGACTTAGCATAGAAATGTTCATATTCCTTATTCTGTAACGAAACGATTACGATGTTTGTTAAAAGTTCATAATAATACAAATTTAATTTGATGAAACTTATAAAAAAATGTATAAAACTTGAGAATAATTCCAAAAATATATGTCAGCACTTTTTTCGAGTTTTTCGAAAGGCCATTTGTATAGAAAATGTTTGTCCGCGAAAAAGTTCCGTTCATGTCAGAAATACTTTTTCGGCTGATAAAAGAAAATTGTAAATATCGCATGACTTCTTTTTTGTTTCCAACGTGCATTGAAATAAGTACGTGCTCGCATGGAGATTCAATTTTCAACGGAACAGATAGTTGTTCGATACTTTCGTAGAATAGATCGACGTCGCAGGAAAAGTCACGTAATGTTCCAGAGAATGTACATATATATAATACGTGTAAGGCGAGTCGTCCATAAATTACGACGAAACTTTTCGTTCTCCTGCTCTGCGGTTCCGGGCAATGGTGGCAATATTTGTTGGATTGAAAACAGTGAGGTGTAGCCTTGTGAAACAGTCGTATAGTCATTCCATGCGAGTCCAAATGTCCATCCACGCCGGTGTGTCTTTCAATTCCAATTTCTTTGCAATTTTATTTTCAATGATTTTATTTTGTTTTCAATCTTCACTATTTTCACTGTTCAATTTTATTTCGGTATTTTTGAGTTTTTTCTCACAGACAAAGCTACATCATCATCAAAAATCCACGTTGAATTGAAAAAATAATCTTCTTTTTTCTAGACCAACTCCAAATACATCGAAAGCAAGCTCGAAGCTTCCATAAACTCCTCAACGTCGTTTTCAATAACCAAAAAATTGTAATTTTAAAGCATTCGGCGGTTTCACAAAAAAATTCGGAGAAAAAAATTATTCATTCCAAAGGAAATATCGAAGACAACTGGTCTTCTTTCGAGAAAAAAAAAATTATTCATTTCGAAGAAAATATCGAAGTACGAAGACCAACACTGGTGGATGGGCGGTCGGGGTTTGTCTTCGGCAGTACTTCGAATTAAGGCGAGAGCCTGAATTAAAAGGTCCAAAAAAGTATTTTTTCGGGAATTTTTTCAGAAGGGAAAAAAATAAGGGAGCCCATTCAACATTAAGGTATCTTTTCATGTATATTTGAAATGTATTTAAAAAAATGTTCAACATGAAACCATAAACGAGTGCAGATTTATCAGCCTATTGCGTCTTGCCACTGCAGTCCCCAATCGGCGGGAAAGATGCAGCTCTCAATTTTTGACTGAAACAAAAAAACCAACAAAAATTTCAATTGTCATATATTTTTCTCCTGGATGAATTAAGAAAAAGGTGAAAAAATCGTGAAATTATAATTTTTTCAGGTTTGAAAAAATTGGTTAAAAAAAACACTTTAACGTGCTATAGAAATTATTCAAAAAGGAATTTTTCAACGACTTTTTTAATTCTCTTAGAAGAGATTTCCATCCTGAAGAAAATAAACTTTGGTTTGATTCAATAGGTCGTTTAGTTTTATTTGCTATCACGCCCGCCCATTTGGGAAAATCGTGAAAATGAAAACTGGAGAAAACGTGCTTCAAAGTTTTCAACAGGCGGAAATATGAATATCAAATATCAGTCGCTTTTCTGCTTTTGGCCTTGTATTTTCAAAAATATTTACAATTGGCCTCTGTAACTTTGTAAATATATTCTTGGATAGTTTATCTATCGATTTCAGCAATTACAGAAAAAAAAACATTCTTCAGACCTATTAATTCACGCTCTGGCCTTAAGCAGTGTTGTGCATGGCCGATACGCGGAGCGGTGACCGCTTAGTCTTTTGAGATCTTGGTGTAGATACGTGAGTAAAACGTCTGTGCAACAGCGAATCAGAATAATATGGGGCCGTCTATAACGACACAGGTTTTCCACAGTTTCCCCGTACCCTCGGCAAATGCGGTATATTGCAGCTCAAGACGGCTGTGGACGCAATGGAACGTTAGGTTAGATTGGCGCAGTGCGCATGGGGAGTGATGGGAAAGGGAAGGGTAACATGTAGAAGCCTGCGAGGGATGTTGGATCTCTGGAAACAATAAAATATACGAATTAATTCATTGATATATATACTTAATAAAGTATATAATAAATTTATATATGAATTTCAAAAACGTTAAAAATATATATCAATGAAAAAATGTAAAAAAATATATATAGATGTAAATAACCGTCGGCTGTTTTCACCCGTTCTTTTTTTTGCCACCATTTGCTAATTAGATAAATGCAAAAAAAGGTCCGGTGATTTCTGCAACAAAGAAATTCTATCTTAAGCTCAAATTCGAAATAAGAGTTTCCATACATATATTTATGAGTACTTTATATATATATACACATACACTGCCACACTGACAGTTACATAGCTTCGTAAAAAAAAGATAACCACATTTACCGAACGGCGTTTTGAAGGGGACAAATTCAGCTTTGTTTTGCTTTTTTGAAGTATTTTTTATGATTTTTTTTGGACGCGGTACGCACTTTTGTACGTGACTGTTTTTCGGCTCTTTTTCGACCATCGAGGATTGGGTGCATGAGTTATGTACATTTTGATCGTCGGGTGGGGGTAAGAATGTCGAATGACCAAATATAGAACGACAAAAATTTCGAAACGACAGAATTATGAACTCTCAAAATAACGAAGGTTAAATCATTCGAAATTTTATCTTTCGACTGATCAAAAAATCGAATGACTATAAATCGAACCATTATTTATTGGAGAGGTAATTTATTCGAAAACAAATATTCAGATTGTCTGAAATTCGGAACATAAAAATACAGAATCGAAAAATGTTGAACACCCATATCTCCGAAACAGAAAATAGCGAGTGCCTAATATGCGTAATACCGTCTATGGCGAAAAGCAATATATCGAAACGCAAAATGTCGATGGCCCGAAATGTAGAACGCCGAAAGGTCGAACGGCCAATATGGCGAACGTGGTGGGGCCCGTCACGTGGGATGACTGTCTTACGATATTTTAGCCTACAGACCGCCAGCGCCATCTCGCAGCTTCACTCTGAGGCGCAAGTGACGTATTGCTCGATTCGCCATTCGGGCCGTTCTACATTTTGACCCTCCGCGATTTCAACCACTCGACTTTTTGGCCGTTCGCTTTAATGATTTTCTGCATTGTGAACCATCGCCATTTTTTTAATTCGGAGAATTGTCGTCTCGAATTATTTGGTGTTATGCATACAGGCCCATCGATTTTATGTTTTTCGATATTTTATTAAATCTGATTTTTGTTTTTCGCTATATATCAACTTCCGAGATGTTCATATTCGTAATTGTTATTTTCGACTTCACAGACTCTAGTAAGATTGATCTATCTATATTCGAACATTCGTCATTTTCAAATTCGACAGTTTGGCCCATCGGCATATCGATCGTTCGATATTTTTCCCCCCACCCGATCGTCATGTTTATCCATGATAAACTCGACCCGGGTGCGGGAGCTCCAATTTCGTTTTTTTTCTAAGTTTCGTACGATTTTTTTCGCCGTTATTTCATTTTTGGCTAGAAGAAGACTAATTCTGGAAAATGCAATATAACTCAAGAACTATAGGATTTAAGAGGAAATGTCAAGGAGGTAAAAAGTAGCGTAAATTTATACTGCATAGTCTGCAATTTTTGAAGATTTTTACTGTGAGATTTTTTTAAACTATTTTTGCTCGACACTGATGAGTAGGATAGCTTGACTCGAAAAGTATGGCGTTTAGGACAAAATATCAAGAGAAACTCTTTTAATTGTAGATTGCAAGTTTGATTGAACTTTTTCAAATTTTTTTATTTTTATTTTCTTTATCGAAACTTGCAGAATCGTCCAAAAAATTGATAGGTGTGTCTCGACAACTATTGAGTTAAAGTCAAAATATCAAGAGGGGAAAATGTTGCAGTGTCTCGTTCTAAATACGTTGAAATTTTTTCAGATTTTTATCAAATGTTTTTTACAATGTTTCAAAAGCACCCAAACGACGTGAAAAAAAAAACATTGTAAATTTTTTTTTAATCTAAAAAAATGTCAACTTATTCAAAACGGAATGCTGCAACATTGTCCCCTCTTGATATTTTGTCTCTAACTCAATAGTTTTCGAGATACGCCAATCAATTGTTCGGACGACTCTCCGAGGTTCACCCAAAAAAAAAAATTCAGAAAAACATTCTGAATAAAATTAAGCGAATATAATGTCGAAAATTAAAAAGTTTCTCCTCCTGATATTTTGTTATAAACGCCATCTTTTACGAGTTAAGCCATCCTACTCATCAGAGTTTCGAGCGAAAATAGACAAAACAAAATCTTAGAGAAAAATTTTGAAAAAACTCAAGACGATCCAGTATAAACTTACGCAACTTTTTACATCTTTGACATTTCCTCTTAAGCCCCATAGTTCTTGAGTTAGGTTGCATTTTCCAAAATTTGTCTTTTTTAACCAAAAATGAAATAACTTTGCGAAAAAAATCGTACGAAACTTATCAAAAAACGAAAATAGAGCCCCTGCTACCCCGTTCAAGTTTATCATGGATAAACATGACAAAACAGTTTTCCATAAGTCATGCGCCCAATTCTCGACGGTCGAAAAATAGCCGAAACACAGTCACGTACAAAAGTGCGTACCGGGTCGAAAAAAAAAAACAAAAAATATTCCAAAAAAGCTAAACAAAGATGACTTTGTTCCCTTTAACGCGGTCCTCTAGTTTCTCCGCTGTTTTTTTTACGGCTTTTTCAATAATTTTTTACGGGCTTTTTCAATAATTTTTTACTTGTGATTTTACATCGAAATAATCAATCTCATTGTTTTTGCATAATCTTTATTAACATTTAAATAAGCTTTACAAATTTTTTGAAGTCAAAATATATAATAGAATAAAAGTTACAGTGGCCGACAGGAAGACATCAAGTAAAAAAGGTGCTTGACGGTGACCAAGATTGCGGCTGTTTTGCTTATCTGAAATCAAAAAACCAAACGGCATTTTAATCTTCATATTTAAGACTAGCGATTGAACTAGAGTGAATTCTAAATTACAAAAATTGACTTTTTTATACACTTTTGAAAATTACATTCTATTTTTTACTCATTTTTTCTTAAGTTTTTCGCTCGTAAAAAAAAAACTATCGAAGCAATCATGATAATCCTAGTTCAATCGCTGGCTTATAATATATTAAAGATGCTGTATAAATTTGAACAAGATCGGTGCAGTAGTTTCTGAAATATCGTGGTCACCGTTTCGAAAAATGGTGTTTCGAGAAAAACGCGTTTGAAAGTATACCTGCTCCGTATACCTGCTCCGTTCCAGGGCCGTAACTTGTGAACCACTTCGAATATCGAAAAATCCTTTGGCACACATTTTCTACACATTTTGTAGATGTGATTTATGAAAGAAAGAAAAATCGATTTTTTCGACCCGAGAAACTAGAGGACCGCCTTAAAACGGCGTTCGGTAAATTCGGTTATCTTTTTTTTTTACGAAGCTATGTAACCTTTAGTGCGGCATGAAATATCGACTGGTGTATCCGAACTTTGGAGCAGCAGTGTATATACAGGGTGTCCCTCTTATTTCCGCCACTCGAAATAACTCGTTAATTATCGACGTCACAAAAAATGTTCCAGACAAAAGTTGTACGGTGTCATCAAATGCGACCATTTTTTTTATTTCGGTGGAGGCGCTGACGCACACTGATCGTCACCTCCACTTTTTTATAATGGGACTGTACATTTTTTTTCATCCATCTTGTGGAGCACCTCAAGCCGCATACAAACATCAGGGGGTCAAAGTCGTTCAAGGTCATGCAAGATCAGTATCGATGATACAAATTTTAATATCTCGGATCACTACCAAATATTCGGTAGTGATCCGAGATATTTAGATTTGTATTTCATGTTAATAGGAGACCTTGAATGACCTTGAACGACTTTGACCCCCGAATGTTTTTTACGCGGTTTGAGGTGCTCCACAAGATGGTTGAAGAAAAATGTACCATTCCATTTGAAAAAGTGGAGGTGACCTTCACCGTGGGTCAGCGCCTCCACCGAAATAAAAAAAATTGGTCGCCTTTGATGGCCTCCTTAACACCATACAACTTTTGTCCGGAACAATTTTTTGTGGCGTCGATAATTACCGAGTTATTTCGGGTGGCAGAGTTAAGAGGGACACCCTGTATAATACGAATTCTCCGGGTGCGCGTTGCGTGAAACCCAAAGAGCAACGTAGCTGGTTGATAACCAAGGCAGTTTGGGGTGGGGGGGAGAGGAGAATAGGCGGGGGTTGATACGTTTCGGCGAGGCGAAGGGTAGTGTTATCCATCGGTGGCGGCGCCTCTCAGTGAGTGCTCTGGCACAGAGCCGCGCGTTACGGGGTTCACCGAGAACAACCCGCGTTTACTCGCCCGCACCGTTCATATCGTAAATTGTTTTCGCTTATATGTCGCGAGGAGCCCTTCAATTATCGCGTGATCTTTCGACGCCCTTCTACCCCTCAACTCTACAACCGCACGTTTGATCTTCAATTGATCCGACTGGAACGAACTTTTCCTCATTCCGAAAAATGAAAAAGAGGAAAGAATTTTTTTTTAACACGCGATATGTTTTAGGTCGAATCAAAAATTTTTGGTCCTCCGAAATTTTACAGCGAGTCGGAAGGAATTAATTGCATTTCCGAAAAAAATAAACATAAAAAAACAACAGGTTGGAAAGATGGAAATGCTCGGCTGACGAGTGTATGCGAGTTTGTGTACTTTCGAGACGTAAACTTTGGTAAATTGATCGATTGCAACGCGAGGATAACGATATGCCGGGAGAAACTTTTGTGCGGTGCGAAAAGTTTGCGCCGGTTGGGTGAGATCGCGATTAATTTTGCGGGAACGATTTTGACAACACGTGTCGACGAGTCTCGTGAGTTTTCATCGGATATTTAGGAGGAATACGAGATTCGAACGAAAGACACGCGATAGACGTAGAAAACGGAATACGAGCGAGCACATACACACACACATATATAAACATATAAATATATATGTAAGTCAGGATGGCCTAATTTTGAGCTCTATTTTTTCTTTTTTTTTTCAACATCATGTTATCTTTTTTAAAGAAAAAAAAATTGTTGCGGAAGCTGCGTGCGGTCAAAAAATATTTAGAGAGCGTCCAAGCTTCCCAAAAATTTAAATTTTCATTAAAAAATCGATTTTTTTTCGTCCGCTTCTCATTTATGAATTTTACGCTTTATAATTGTGAAATTAACCTGGCGAAAGCTCTAGCCGCCCAATATATTTATTTATATATAGTTACATATGCAGATATATTTATATACATAGAACAAATCCAACAAGTTTCTTCAAAACTTACCGTAACATAGTGGCCCGTAGAAAAAATTAATCCAATTCCACCACAGCTTCGTGACGAGAAAAAAATAAAAAATATATAAATCGATAGTGCAAATTTAGTCTCGTGAATATTCTACACGTTGTTGAACTACTGATACAAATTGATGCTTCGAATGGAGCTATTTTAGGAAATACTTTTGCAAATGAACAATCGTGAAGGATGGCGAAAAAAGGCGCAAAATAGAAATTTTGCTGGAAAAATTGCGGAAGCTCATTGGAAAATTCAACAATATACTTGTGATTCACGAGATTAAATTAGACGTTTCGATTCACGTAATTGAATAAAGCAAATAAAAATTCTTCGTACTATTCAATAACTTGTCAGAAAAGTTGTTTTCAATGTTGACATTGACAAAGATTTTTTATTGATTTTCTTACACGGAAATAATTAATCAAAATGATCTGTTTTGAAATTTATTTGAATTATAATATTCGCGTGACAAACAAATGATAAATACAGATCAATTTTTTTACAAGCATGAATTTAAGTATGACGTCCGCGCATGAAATTGTGAGAGAAAGGTAGGCGACGCAGAATAGCAATTTTTATATTTATTATTCTGTAACGAGACGATTACGATATTTGTTGAGAATTCAACGTAAAATTCGATTTTATAAATAATTGTGTAAAACTCATAGTATGTTTTAGAAAACTTATGAAAAATTTCACAAATATATAAGTCAATCATTTTTTCTTAGTTTTTCAAATGGAGATTTGTATGAAAAATCTTATCTTTGAAAAAAAGTTTTTGTTCCTCAGTATGTAACACGGGAACGTGCTTACATACATGCACAAAAATATTTGAAATCATCCCCTTTCCGGAACTACTCATAAAAAAAGAACATTTTATTATAGCTTATTTCAAACATCGATATTTTACGATTAACGTCAGTATAAATAATTCACGTTGAGAAGAACCTCCAGAAAATGCATTTAAAAAAGCAAACCATGTGAATACTATATATATATATATATATATATATGTGTGCGTGTGTGTGTGTAAACATATAGTAGCTACTGATAAATTTCTATAAATGAATTTCTTTGCATTATCTCGACAGTTCGAAAATAAAACTAGACCCATCCATCAAATTGATGTGCAGTGTCTAGCGGAAAATTATACAGGCATAAATTTTCGGGAGTAACAAATTCGGGTGGCCGTAAGCCGAAAAAAAAATAAAGGTCTTTGTGCACTCTGACTATCATGTGAAATTACACTAAGTTTCAATCCGAGCTACATAAGCAGTTACTGAAATGCCGATAATTTGACCGGTAATTGATATTATAATCGCGCGTGGAATTTATCGCGTGAGAGAGAGAGAGAGAGAGAGAGAGAGAGAGAGAGAGAGAGAGAGAGAGAGAGAGAGAGAGAGAGAGAGAGAGAGAGAGAGAGAGAGAGAGAGAGAGAGAGAGAGAAAGAGAGAGAGAGAGAGAGAGAGAGAGAGAGAGAGAGAGAGAGAGAGAGAGAGAGAGAGAGAGAGAGAGAGAGAGAGAGAGAGAGAGAGAGGATTCGTGTATTATTATGAGAATGGTTCAAGCGTATTCGCAATAAGCGCTGAAATTAAACGCACAACTGTCTAACTAATATTCCGTGTTGGACAAACAAATGTTTCGCGCATGTTCCGTTAAATTTTATAGTGCAGTTGTAACGAGTTACTCGTCGTATTTTTTGTAAATATTAAATTCAATTAACGTTTTCGTTTGTGAATTGTACGCGCCAGTGCAAAGATCGCAAAATTTCTGCGAAAATGTCAAAAAAGCAAATTAATCACCGTGATTTTCTCGGGTCTTGTATTTCACACTGCGGAGACCCAATGATGAGTTCGATTTCGGCAAATCTCACGGACATCGATTATAAATCGCGAAAATTGCAAGAGAATTTCAGGACTGAAAGGGGTGTAGAATTGGCAACTTATATCTATTTTTTATTCTCAACGTATCTTCGTATGCCCTCGAGGCTCTTTCCACCCCGACGCATTCACTTTCACCTCGAACTTGTCACGGCACTTTTTCGCGTTCCTGAAAATAGGCCTCCTGGTCACTGAATGCGTTTCCCACCGGAAGTTCGGTGAAACTGTCGTCCAGCCCCGGTCGTCAAGGCTAAGCGGTCACCCATCCGAGTATTGGCTAGTTCAAAACACTAATTTCCACTTCTTGTCATGTAAAAAAAGGAAAAATCAACTCCTCAAAGTAAACATTCTTTAGAAAGATTTCTTGTTCAAATATTTATATTTGAAAATAAAATATAGATAAATAAACGAATCATAGATAAAATTATATATAAGATTATAAAGATAATATATATGAAAATATGAAAATCATGGATCAAAATCGTAACATTTTTGTTATATTTAAATTTTTATTATATTTATATTTTAATACAAATTTGATTTCATTGCAATTGTTTCGGGCAATTTTTTTCGCGTCGAAAGTTACGTGCACACGCATTGTTTGTTCGTTGCCAATTACGGTTCGGTTTGCCGTATCTCCATGCATCACAATAATTCGCCCTGGTGAATACAACTCAACAACCACACAAACAACGTTTGTTCGGAAAAGCGAGCCGTGAACTCGTCGTCATTCTCGTTGTGGTTCGCTCTTGATCAATGTTTGCTCTCCATTACTTCAGTTTGACGCAGCTATTATAAAGCGAGGTCTGCCGCACTGGAGATACGGCAGGAGAGTCGTGTTAACTGTGAAACAACTTCTGCAAGATAAGGAGACGAATTGTGATGCCAGAAGCAAATAGTCCTCGAATTGTCATTACTGGCAATGGGGGCCAAAATGATGAATTTGGTTGTCGAATTATGTCCGTCTGAATTTTGATAACGAGCAGTAATAACGTACTCAAAAAAGTGGGAAAATATATCAATAATCGGGTTGAATAAATCAAATGATCATTTCAGCGATTATTTAAAGATTATTACGTATTTACACTGCAGCTCAGAAGTTTGGATACACCAGTCGATATTTCTTGCCGAACTAAAAGTTTCATGGTTTCGTCAAAAAAAAAAAAGATAACCAAATTTACCGAACGGCGTTTTGAAGGGAACAAATTCAGCTTTGCTTTGCTTTTTTGAAATTTTTTTTTCGATTTTTTTCGGCCCGGTACACACTTTTGTACGTGACTGTTTTTCGGCTTTTTTTCGACCATCGAGAATCAGACGCATGACTTATGGAAAAAGTTTTTATCATGTTTCTCCGTGATAAACTTGAACGGGGTAGCAGGAGCTCCATTTTCATTTTTTTTAGTTTCGTAAGATTTTTTTTCGCAAAGTTATTTCATTTTCGCCCGAAAAAGACAAATTTTGGAAAACGCAACGTAACTCAAGAACTATAGGGCATAAGAGGAAAGGTCACAGATGTAAAAAGTTGAGTAAGGTAATACTGGTACGCCTGGAATTTTTTCAAAATTTTCCTCTGGGAATTTTTTGGCCTATTTTCGCTCGATACTCTGATGAGTTGGATGGCTTAACTCGAAAAGTATGACGTTTATAACAAAATATCAAGAGGAGAAACTTTTAATTTTCGATTTTAAATTCACTGCAATCTTTTCAGAATTTTTTTTCTGAAATTTTTTTGGTCGAACCTCTGAGAATCGTCCGAACAATTGATTGGCGTATCTCTTTTTTCGAGATACGCCAATCAATTTGATGGACGATTCTACGTTCGGTCGAAAAAAATTCGATTTTTTTTTATTAATTCTGAAAAAATTCAAGCAAATTTATAATCAAAAACTAAAAGAGTTTCTCCTGATATTCTGTCCTAAACGCCATACTTTTTGAGTAAAGCCATCCTACTCAACAGAGTGTCGAGCGAAAATAGTTAAAAAAAATCTCACCGAAAAATTCTTCAAAAATTCCAGATTATCCAGTATAAACTTACGCTACTTTTTATATCTTTGACTTTTCCTCTCAAACCCTATAGTTCTTGAGTTACACTGCATTTTCCAGAATTAGTCTTTCTTAGCAAAAAATGAAGTAACTTTGCGAAAAAAATCGCACGAAACTTAAAAAAACGGAAGTAGAGCTCCTGCTACCCCGTTCAAGTTTATTATGAATAAACATGACAAAAAAAATTCCATAAGTGATGCGCCCAATGCTAGATGATTAAAAAAAAAGTCTAAAAACAGACACGTACGAAAGTGCGTACCGGGTCAAAAAAAAATCACAAAAAATATTTAAAAATAGCAAAACAAAGCTAAAGTTGCTCCCTTCAAAACGCCCTTCGGTAAATTCGGTTATCTTTTTTCTTGACGAAGCTATGTAACTTTTAATGCGGCAAGAATATTAGCAGTGTATATTAACATATAATGTATTAATTCATGAAAAAGTTATTATTATAAAAATGTCTAATGACAAATAAATAAAATAAATGAAGTACATTGAAATGAAAAGCACTCAATTGAAAATGATTCTACAAATATGGTTTTTATTTACGACACACATGAAATACAAAAAAAAATCATTTCGATCGCGAAAAATTCCCTTTTTCTCAACAGGGACCATAAAATCTTACATTTTCCCAAAGGGATAACCGTAGCCCGTCGGAAGACTGACCTCGGAATCATACCCCCGAGAAATATGTTGCAACTTTCAAAAATTTCTCAAATATACTTTCTCAAAAATATACTTTCAACTTGAGAAAAAAAAACGAATCAAAAGTGCAAAGATAAAAGGTCATTGATACCAAGTGTTTCATCGACAGCCTGGTTTGCAAGCACTTAGGAAATTCGTTTACCAATTTGAATATAAATCCTTTGAGTTATTGAGCATTCAAGAGGTCGGGTCATCAATTAAATTTGGCCGATCATTGCTCGGAGGGTGCCACGAGGGGATTTCTGAGGAGTATTAAGCTGATGCACGAGTTATATTGCAGGATCTCGATGTCGGTTGGATATGCATGCTGCCAAGAAAGTCGGCTCTTACCGTTGGGGGTGGGAAACGTACGTGAGAGTTTCGATATTCTGGTACACCGTCGCTATCAACCCCAGCTATTTTCTCTCTCCCTCGGCGTTCTCCATGTCTCGCCTTTTCTCGATTTCTTGGTCTTTCTCTCCCTTTTCTTTTTTTTCTCGATTTCTTGCTCCCTCGGTTTCTCTCGCACTATCGTTTTCTCGATTGCTTACTCTCTCCCTCTGTTTCTCTCTTTCGCACTTTTTTCCCTCCCTCTTTCTCTTTCTGTCTCTCTGACTCTCTCCAACCCTCATCACGAAATGAAGACCGAGTTTGACGAGGGTCACACTGCCAAGTGCGAACTTTATCGACGTTTAAGAGTAAAAAAAGAAAGGAAGGTAGCACGTCCAACCGCTCCCGCTGTTTCCCCCCCCCCCCCTCACTCTATCTCTCTCTTTCTCTTACACTGTCACCATTTGACTTTCCGCCTCTCCGCCCATTGGCTCTTAGTATTGCATAAATCAATAAACCGTTTTGCCACAAATCAGGGAAAACTTTAATAACCCCCTCTGCTCAGAGAGAGAGAGAGAGAGAGAGAGAGAGAGAGAGAGAGAGAGAGAGAGAGAGAGAGAGAGAGAGAGAGAGAGAGAGAGAGAGAGAGAAATTATATATATATATATATATACACATTAAGGTAGTTAAAAAAAATTATTTATTTTTTCGCGGTACTCAACGGGAAATGTTACTACGTTATGAAAAAGTAATTCATACTAAATTGGAGAGATCTAAACATTTTTTTAGTTAGTGCTCAAACGGTAACACGCGTTTCGACCCGATGACAAAATATCCTCGACAAAATATCCGCGACAAAATATCCGCCGACACAATATCTGCAGAACAAAATATCGTCATGACAAAATATCCGCAAGACAGAATATCTGCCGATATTATATACAGTTTAAAGTGTACAGTCATGCCGTTGAAATTTATTCCACCATAAAAAGGAGGAAAATTATTAAGGCGTTACCCCCATTTGTAGCGCAAAAAAAGGCCTTTTTCATGAATTTTTTTAAAGAAAACTACAAACCTTTTTTCATCGATCAATATACCATCTTAAAGAACACATCTTGAAGAACTTTCAGTAATTTTTTTATTGAAAAATATTACATTGTTTAGTGGCAAATGGCCGTCAATGAAATAATGTTTTTATATACACGGTTTGCGGTGACCAACATTGCGGCGAAGTGGATCATCTGAAAAAAAATGCAGATGGATTTAGTCAAATATAAGTATAAACTAGTCTTTAATCGAAGGATTTTAAAAAATATTCATTTTTCACAATATGGCGGACAGTCAAAGTTAATGGTTCGATTTTAACGAAAAAAACGGCCGTTTTTTGGCTATAAAACGGCCATTTTTTTCGAAAAAAAAAATCGAACGATTAAAAACTACATTTTTATGTATTAAATAAGCCTGCAAAATTTCAAGAAGATCGGTTCATTAGTGTTCGAGTAATCTTGGTCACCGACGTCAGAAATGCCATTTTGAGAAAAACGCGTTTAAAGTTTCAATTTCAGTTTACACGAAGAAAATATTTTTTTTTGTAAACTTACATAGAGTTATATATTCCAGGCCCATACAGAAGTATAGGCCCGGATACTTATACTTCAAAAAAATACAATAAAAAATATATGGATATGTTTGGGTTTGTTTGTTTATTTTGATTCGTTTTTTTTTATTTGTTTGTTTGGATTTGTTTGTTTTGGTTCAATGAAGAAATTCGTATTATGAGCCCACCCCACTATCTCACACACCCCACAAAGGTGTTTTGCGCGCGACCCCGTTGATGTGGTGGACGAGATTTAGGATTTTGTCTCGCGGATTTTTTGTCATGAGGATATTTTGTCGCGGATATTTTGTCGTCGGATGAGATGTCACGCAGCCGCTCAAACGACTTTTAATTTTTTTCCCCGATTTTTCGTCAATTTTTTTTCCCCGCCAATAGGCATGATAACAATATAATTTTCTCAAAACTTATTATGCTCTGTAGCAATTTATAAGTTAACATAAACAGGTCGTTTTCATTTCAAGCAGTTTTAATAAAAATAATAATTCCAAACGATGTTTAAAAAAATTTGTATTCCGGATCACAGTATGCGATTGTTGAAAACTTACGTAATTACTCCGAAGATCGAGCCGAATAATAATTTCCGTTCTCGCAAAAGGATGGGTTTTTCTGTGCTCGCTCACAACTCGCAACAGATATTGTTTTTGGTCTTCGTTTTTCGTAATCAAACCGTTAAAATCTTTCATCAAAGACACGGCTCGCTCAGCCATGTCGTTCACAACTTGCATGTTTTTAAAAGTAATCAAGCACGTATTATAATCCTGATTAAAGCCCGAAAGTAAAGGATTCAAGTCCAAATAAACTGCAGGGAGCTCAAATCGTTCGAATAAACATTTTTACATTTTTATTTTTACGTGTACTGTGACGTACCCCAATACAGCATCTACTGGAAACAGTCAAATGAATCGTGAAAAGAAGTCACGGATAGTCAGAGAAACAAAGGTACAGTAGCGTCAACAGCGCCGCGGTTTGTAACTCTCAAATCCGTATGACTTTGTTTTCTTAGTCCAAAACAACATATTACTCCAAAAAAAAACACACATACTTGTTAGACGTTCAGTGATGTCAACACCGTGTTCTTGTTCATCAAGTGGTTGATATAATTTGCACAACCGAATTACATATATTGTTACAGAAAAAGTTCAATGAAGACTTACATTTGATCACGCACTAACATATTCTGCATCGAGATAAACAAATATTAATACTCCGATAATCATGAAGGAAAGAAATGAAAAAGGCGTTTGAGCACTAACTAAAAAATTGTTTAGAAATCTCAAATTTTTTAAAACTTTCTTTTTCTTAATATACTTCAATTTTTTGTGGAGGAAAAAAAATCGATTTTCTTTTTACAATTTACATGTATATGTTAATGCCATTTTTAGTCTCGTGCAATGCCTTTCTAAATTAATCCTCGAAATACATAAAAAGATCCAACGAAATCGCAAGCTCAAACAAAACCATATGTAAACATACCAAAACGAAAACTCAAACAGAATCAAATGACATGATGTAAAATCAAATAACATAATATAAAGTTTGATAAGATCATACAAAATCTTATAGGATCCAACACTACCAAGATCATCCGAAATTATATATATATATATATATATATATATATATAATTTCGTACATACAAAACTTATATATATACAAAACTTTTTTATCAACCTGATATATATATATATATATATATATATATATATATATATATATATATATGTATGTATGTATATATCAGGTTGATAAAAAAGTTTTGTCGCAATAATTTCAATATAATTTATTTATTTATATATCTTATACAAAACATTTCTAATCAACAATATATTCGCCATCGGTTTCTATGACACTCGACCATCTAGTTGGCAACTCATTTATTCCCTTTGCCCAAAACTGCGGCGGCTGGAACTCAAAGAAATTTGAAATATCCCTTCTGAGATCGTCGACGTTTTCGAAAGTTTTGTTTCTCAAATATGCCTTCAAATGTCTGAACAAATGGTAGTCAGATGGCGCGATGTCGGGAGAGTATGGTGGATGAGGAACGGTATTCCAGTGAAGCTCAGTGATTGTTTTGTGGGTTTCCTTTGCGACATGGGGTCTCGCGTTGTCGTGGAGAAAGTGCACAGTCGCGCGTCTTGGCCGTTTTTTTCTTATAGCTTTTGTCAATTCCTGGAGATTTTCGATGTATCGTGTAGAGGAGATCGTCTTACGTACAGGGAGAAAATTGTGAAACAGCATTCCCTTTGCGTCCCAGAAACAGCACAACAAAACCTTTTGTGAGTGGCGATCAGATTTCGGTTGGTGTGGCGGTTTTTCTCCGATAGGAAGCCAGTAGGCTAAACGCGTTCTGTTATCATACAAGACCCAGCTTTCATCTCCCGTCACAAGATCTTCTGAAAACTCCTTGCGATGGTGGCGAAGCAGGAGAGACTGGCAGATGGTCACGCGACAGTTCTTATTGTCGTCGGTGAGACGGTGTGGTATTCATTGAGCTAGAACCTTCCTGTATCCCAAGTTGTGTAAGTGATTGACTATTGACGGTTGGGTGCAGCCAAGTTCTCTTGCTAGCTCGTGCGTACTTGCTTCCGGTTTTTCTTTGATGCAGCGGAGTAATGCTTCATCATCGATGGTCGACGGTCGTCCGGAACGTTCCTTATCTTCAAGGCTTGTGTCTCCAGATTTAAAACGAATGAACCAACGCTGGACTGTTCGATGAGAAACTACGTTCTCGCTGAATGCATTCTGTATATTTTTAGCAGTTGTGCTTGCGTTCGTGCCGCGCCGCCACTCGTAAAAAATGATCGCTCGAAGTTGCTCCTGCGAGATCGAAGCCATTTCTGTCCACTAGAACGCGCGCTCGCCCTTTTATACCCTGTCACGCGGAAGAGTAGAAAACATTCTAGAATATTCTTGACATAGCTCGATGTCATATTGCGTCAATACGTAAAAAGACATTTTTAAAATTTTTGCGACAAAACTTTTTTATCAACCTGATATATAAATATACATATAAATATATGTATACACATATTTATGAGTAGGGAAAAGAGAGTCTAAGAATGAGGGAGAGAGAGAGAGAGAGAGAGAGAGAGAGAGAGAGAGAGAGAGAGAGAGAGAGAGAATGAGAGGGGGGGAGCCGGTGACAGAGATGGCAAAATTTGCCAGGGCGGAAAGAAAGACAAGAAGAGATTAAAAGTTCGCGGTATCGGGGAACGAAAACCTTCTCGACTCGTTGCCCAATAACCACACTATCAATACGAGCCTATACTCGAACGACGAGTTTCCCATCCCGTGACGTTTGACTCGGCTAAAAATGCGGTAGGTTTTTCATCCCTTTTTTTTTCAGGGATCGTATCACCATCCTTTCCGTTCTTTAGCGGATGCGGGCGATGCACAATCGATTTCCCAAACAACAGAATGGGAACGAGTATCTCGAGGATTGTCCATTCACCCGCGAAAAGATCCATGATATTTCAGCCGGAATTGAGCTCCTAGTCGGAGTTGTCGGTTTTTTGTTTGCCTTTTCCTTCTGTGGCAGTCGCGGATGCGGTGTTTTGTTTGGAACGCCATGCAAAGCTGGGTAGGATTCGCATAAATGTTTATGTTTGTTGTAAAGCCATCAACTTCCGGTCGATAAATTCAATATAAAGAATGTCTCCAAATGATCTGACATTTTGAATTGCACGCCATTTTTTTGTGGCAAACATTTGACAGTACAGTTTGACAACGAGCATCAGGGAGTGGTGAGGTTTAGGCGATTTATTTAAGAGGTTAGTAATTTCAGGCCATTTTGAGACACCCTTTACGCATATGAAAACGCCCATTTTCGAGCGACAGAAAAGACAGTGGTTGGGTAGCCCATCGGAGTAGCCAGGCTTGGTCCATCTTTCGGCCAACAATTGGATTCCATACCGGAAAAATTCAATTGTTTAGAGGCGATCCAGTCACCAAGACGTTTTTTTTACTTCTTCGTACGAGGTGAAGCGCCGGGCCGTAAGCGCTGACTGCATCGACCGGAACAAATGGTAATCGGAGGAAACGATGCCTGGGGAATTTAAGGTAGTTCCTCTGCGAAAATCTCAACCAAAAGTTTACATACCATGTTCATGTTTAAAGATTGATAATTGGTTTAATTAGTAATAAATCAAATTAAAAACTACGCAATATTGACTCGGTACTAGTAGATAATACGATGGATATCATTTATTGCCATAAAATATATTTTATATTGTGTTTTTGATCTACCATTGCCAGTAAACTTTTTGCCGGGACTGTCCAGGCTTTGCCCCAATTGTTTTTTTTCCAGGCTTTGCCAGGCTTTGCCAGGCTTTGCATCAAAATTGTGAGGGCTTTTCATGGTTATATCTTGGAAACTAGATGGTGAATCATTCTCATTTTTTTTCACATTATTCGTGATATCTTACTCTAGCTTATCCTCGTTTTTTATCAATTTCTTAATTTTAGTTTTGACGGTAGAATTAATGATGCTCTGTTTGCCCATCATAACGCATTTGTTGCGTGTAAACCAAGCCAACTTTAAGTGTAAATATCTCAGGTTTGGGATGGTCAAACTTATTCAAATTGCACAGATGTTTGGATAATGTATTAAATAACATATATGTCAAATTTCAACCATTTCTTAATTCAACTCTTCTGTGGAGGTACTACCTTAAAGGGTAGCTTAAAATTTCTCAGTTCACTCTTCCTTACAAGGAACATCACTTGTGTCCGTCGTTGATTTTGGTGGAACCCATATATGTTATGAGGCATTGGAAACTATGAGACACGTACTTTTTTATTTGCGGAAAAACGGTATTAAGGGGGGTACTTTTTGGCGAGAAAAAATGGGTGATTTCATTTTTTCTAAGGAAATATTTCTTCACCATTTTTTAGACATACAAGGAACATCCCTCAAGTGACACCCTTCGATTTTATTGAAATTTGGATATGTCATAAAGCACCGAAGAGTAAGCGATACGTATTTTTTTTTATCGGCGGAAAAACGGTTTTAAGGGGTGAGACCACCCCTCGAAAAAAGTCATCTCTAGGGGTAATATAGCCGATTCACACACAAGAAGTCCACCGATTTTAATGAAGCAAAAACGAAAATTCTTCTAATCCGAAGCAATGAAAAATCCACTATAGTGACATTGCAAAAAGAAAATTAAGGGCTGGACCACCCCTATATTTGCTTTTTCGAGGGGTGGTTTCACCCCTAAAAACCGTTTTTCCGCCGATAAAAAAATACGTATCGCTTACTTTTCGGTGCTTTATAACATATCCAAATTTCAACAAAATCGAAGGGTGTCACCTTAGGGATGTTCCTTGTTAGAGTATGTTTTATTACTCCTTTTGGCTGTTTCATGGTATTTTTTTATTTATCTTTAAAAATGGCGGAGATATCGCACGGTCTTCTAAAGGGATTAATCTGAAAAAAAAACAACGAAGATATTTCTTTCATTGACACTCATACGCAGAATATGAACCCAGAAAGAGAGAGAAATGTTTTGAAATAAAAAGATTGCATTTTTCGGAACAATGGCTAGATTTTGCCATGAAAGAATACTTTTTTCTCTTCAATTTTCAAAAATATTCCGGGTCATGTTTTAGACATTTTATTTAGACATTGTTTTAGGCTTGTTTAAGAGATTTTATTTAGACATTTTGGTTAGAAAGTTTTATGCCAAATTTCATCAGAATCGGTCGATTAGTCTTTCAGCGCGTCACGCCAGTTTTGAAAATGCAGTTTAGAAGACCGTGTCATACGTCCGCGATTTTTAAAGATTATAAAAAAAAAACACACCATGTAACAGCCAAAAGTAGTAATAAAATATACCCTAAGTTTTAAAAATGGTGAAGAAATCTTTCTTTTAAACGAAAAAATCATGAAAATCAGCCATTTTTTTCGGTGCCTAAAGGTATCTCCCCCCTTAAGTGTCCGCCTCCGATTTTGTTGAATCTAACATATGTGATAAAGCATTGAAAACTATTAGACACGCATTTTTTTATCTGCGGGAAAACGGTTTTAAGGGGGGAAACCACCCCTCAAAGTACGGCGTGTCGAGGGGTGACTTTGTAGTTTCCACCCCCAAGTCGTCCACCGACCTGAATGAAACAAAAACCAAAATTCTTCGAATGTAAAGCGATGAAAAATCCACTATAGAGGTATTGAAACAAAAATTAACTAGGGGCGACACGTTTTTCTTTGAGAGGTGGTCCCCCCCCCCCCCTTAAAACCATTGTTCCGCCGATAAAAAAAGACGTCTAATAGTTTTCAATGCTTCATCGCATATATGAGTTTCAACAAAATCAAGCGCGGACACTCTAGTGATGTTCCTTGTCGGTACTTCTTACGGGGTCTTCTCACTTTAGACGCTAAAAGAAGGCTACTTTCATGAATTTTTTGACAGGTTTGTATTATAGATATTGATATAAAATTGTTACACTTAATAAATACACTTTCGAAATACATTTAACATTTTTTTTTATTTATTTAAGTCACTATTCATAGACTAAAATGGTAGTTTAAAAAATGTTCTAAAAAAATTGTAGGTCTGCGCTGTTGATGAAATCTCGGAGATGGATCATCCGAAACAAAACAAAAAACAAACGGTTTTAGATTCAGTATGTTTCGAAAAAAAAAACAAAAAAACGAGTTATTTTCACCGTTTTTGGCGAAAAAATAATAGTAAAGATCAAAATTTAAAAGAATCCTTGATATGCGCTATAGATATAGCTGTAAAGAATATGTGGTTAAAATTTCATAAGGATCCGTTTAGTAGTTTCGAAGATTTTATCAACAAGTCGTCGAAAAACGTTGTTCCGAGAAAAACGCGTTTAAAGTTTGTCCGGGTTACATAAATACGTAAATTAAAAAAAGAAATTCGAAAGTGTTTTTATTAAGTGCAACAAATTTTATATCAATATCTATAGTATAAACCTATCAAAAAAATGGAAATAGCCTTTTTTAGCGTCTGAAGTGAGAACACCCCTTAACCAGTTGAGCACCATGCGGCCTGGCGTTGTCGTGCTGCAAAAATTAACTTGTCATGGCGATTCTCCCATTCAGGCTTCTTCTCGTGCAGAGCTCGCTTCAAACGCAACAGTAGCAGTCGATAACGATCCCCAGTGATGGTTTCCGACGCTTTCACCAGCTCGTATACACGGCAGCCTTCTTTTGGCTGCTCCTTGTTGTTCATAGAGATATCCCCGCTTTGGAAGCGGCGGAACACAGCTGTACAGTCGACACCGAGTCTCAAAGCCCATTAGACACGTCGTTAGCGGTGTGAGAAAAATCAAGAACAAAAGACCCACGAACGATTGGTTGTTCAAAGAATTTCGCGAATCAGTGCTTCACGAGCAAGCCTCATCGAGTTTGATTTAATCAAAGTTCCTTCGAGGAATGTTGCGCGAATCCGCGCTCAAGACCTAGCCCAGGTAGGATCGTTGATTAATGTGTCAGGTCAATGTATGTACCCACCCACACACACCCACATACATTAGTCCGACACGCTAATCAACGCTCCTGCCTGCTTGGTCCTGGGCACCAAGTGTATATATATATATATATATATATATATATATATATATATATATATATACAGGGTGGCTCAGAACTGAATGCGTTCCCTGAAATGGGGGGTTGGGGGCAAAATTCTGAGTCAATTGATATAAGCATGTGTGGGTCTCAGATCAACCCCTGAATTATCGTTCATTTTTTAAGGCGGGCCAATCAGGTGCGCCCGCCTTGAAAAATGAATAATAATTCAGGGGTTGATCTGAGACCCACACATGCTCATATCAATCGAGTCAGAATTTCACCCCCAACCCCCCATTACAGGGAACGCATTCAGTTCTGGGACACCCTGTGTATATATATATGTGTGTGTGTATATATATATATAGCCCCAAAATTGATTAGAGTAATCAGTTCACATAAGTAATACATGCGGGCATACGTTCTATTGGGACCTGTACACTCGGGTGACTCATACCATCAAACTTGTACGCGAGATACAACTTCGCTAGTGGATGTTACGGTAGATATACTAACCGGAAGCGTACGTTGTAAACCGCAACATTGAAAATGCCCCGAAAACTTGACGTACAATTCTCAACTTGGCATATCCTGTACGTGCACTTCTGGGCAAAAAAAAATTTTTTAAAGAAAATACCGTAGCTATTATGAAGTACAGGCATGACTGAAGAATTTTTTTTTTAAGTTGCTTCAAAGTATATACTTGTTGTAAACAAAATGACGATTAAAAAACGACGTTATTGAGCTAATTCGAAGTACATGCATTAAAAAATAATAATAATAATAACTCGAAATAAATGCATATCCTGTACGTGCACTTGTGGACAACAAAAATTTTTTAATAGGAATACTGTCGTCAAATCGAAATACATGCGTTACTGAAACAAAAATAATTTTACAAAGTTGCTTCTCAGCACATGCATCTCTAAAAAAATAATGATTGAAAAAGTGAAATTATTTAGTTATTTCGAAGTACATGCATTTCGGGCAAACAAAATTAGATGAAAGAATGTAAAAAAAAATAATTTAGTGACTTCGAGATACATCGTGAATTGGTAAAATTATGAAGAAACAATTGCCAGCAATATCGACGCGATACGCTGGACCCTTTATAAACTCGGAAAAATTTATCGGGAAATCTCAGCAATGTTTAATTTAATATCGAGAAATGCCTAAAACAAAGAAGAGGAAGTTGAGGCAATATATGGAATTTATCGGAAGTTTCTGAAAATATTGAGTATTGCATATTGATTTTTAAGTTATTGGCACGACTATTAAATTATTAAATGAATTTGCACACTTCGATGATTTAACAGGGCTCGAAATATTCACAGGATTGAAATTCGCGCGGGCGTTATTGTTTTTTCTCAATGCGATTTTGTTATTTATTTGAAACCTCTGGCCAAAATATCGATGTATAAAGCAGATTTATTTGAGATAAAATTTATTTTAATTACATTATTAATTTATATCATTCATTTATTGAAACCGAAGAATCGTAAATGTGTTAATATTATTTTTCGATGAAACGTTTTTATTTGCCATTAATAACGGTAATTCTTTCGACAAGGTACTTTTCCGAAAAATGAGGAAAACATTTCGTTTTGCTATTTTCTCATTTATAGGGTTATGAATTATGATATTCAGTCGGGAAAGCGGATATTTTTCATTAAATATAATTTCTAATTTAAAAAAAAATCCAAACAAAACCAATACAGGGGTCGAAATGTTCAAAAATGCCCTATTTTATCACGTGTTTCCACGAACTTCGAAACCCCATAACTTCTTATGGGGTGGGGGTAAATTTCAGCTTCCCCGGACTGAATATCATACCTATCACCCAATACATGACAAAATAGCAACAAAAAAATCTTAGGCTCATATCTAAAGAATTACTTTGAGGCAGTACGATCGCGCAATTTTGTTTTCTATAGATTTCGTTCAAATTTTAACCAGACGTTGTTCATATGATTATGTATGTTTGAGTGAAATTTCAGAACAGTCAACTATTTAGATTGGGAGATAATGGGTTTTAAAATTGCAACTTTTAACACTGCAGGGTCTGCATTGAAATTTAGACAGAATAATTTTCCGTAAAAAATATTTGTCCCCATAATAAGAAGCCATATGGCAACACCGCATCGTTCCACGTATATAAAATAATACTGCAACATAAATTTTCATTTTGAAGTAATTTTTAATCGAACAATGTTTTTAATTAGTCATGAATGAATCAACACTTTTATTTGTTAATGAAGATAACATAAACAATATGAAATATTAATATTTATAATGCAAATATTTTTTAATGACCACATTTTTAACTTTAGGAACACGATGATTATTTTTCTCGAAATATTGAACAATACTGTACTGCGGTGCTGCTATATGTCTTCTTATTATAGGGGACAAAATTTTTTTACGGAAAATGATTCTGTCTAAATTTCAATGCAGACCCTGCAGTGTTAAAAGTTGCAATTTTCAAACCCATTTTCTCCCAATCAAAATAGCCGACTGTTCTGAAATTTCACTAAACATGCATAAAGATATGAATAATGTCTGGTTAAAATTTGAACAAAATAAATAGAAATCAAGATTACGCGCTCGTACTACCTTAAGGCGGGATATACATTTACAACGATCAAAAAATCGATTTCTCTTTTTTCTTCATTAAACGAAAGAACTATATATGTAGAATATATTCCCAAAATTTCAAAGCGAAATTCGAAAAACTTCAAACGTTACAGCCCGTCAACGCTGTGCCTCACCGCTCGGATTCGGAGCGGGCGTGAACTTCAAACGCGTTTTTCTCAAAACTGCATTATCGAAATTGGCGTGCAGGATTACTCAAAAACTATTAAGCCGTTTGAGTCGAAATTTGGAAGAAATATTGATAATATTGGTACCTTCTACTTGACGATATTTTTTTTTAAAGATTGGCAAAAAACTACTTTTTTAATCCACATTTTACAGAAATATTGCGTACAATATTCATTTTTTTTGTAAATGCATGCCATTTTTTAAATTTGCATTTTCTTCATTTTAATTACCGTCACATAGAAACTATGCATGTTCTAACTGAAAAAATGTTTGACCTTTTTTGCAAATCAAAGTCTACGGGACACTGCTGTAACACTGCTGGAACATGACTGTTGTAACACTCTGCCACAGCTCCGTCATTTTGATGATGAATTAATTCAGAAAAATTGTTTTGTTTGGGTTAAATATACTATTAAAGTATACCTAAAGTTTGACAATTGTAGAATAATTATTTCTAAGTTTTAAAAATCCCTCAAAACTGCTTATTTTTTTCCTGTCTAAATGTATATCCCGCCTTAATATCATATTCACGAAAAACAAATTAGATGCGCGCATAAAACTTGTAGTGATAGCAAAAATTGTTCAGACCACGAATTATTTTTTTATTCGTCTTGCAGAGCACCTGAAAAACTTCGTTCATGGCACACTGCCAATAAATTGCACACTCATTTTTCTTTGACATATTTCACCGGCAAATTATGGTACCAGGTTTTTTTGTTCCACGTCATTAATATCGTTCTCACCTCAACTATGAGACGACGATAATAAATGTTCATCTCAAGTCCCTCGCCGCGCTGTCGTCAAGTATCGCTCCTCGACGAAAAGATTCTGAAAAAACGTACGTCTAAATTTATGCCGCGAAACAGACGTTTCCCAGGATGAGGGTGTCGCGTCAAAGTAATCGCGAACGTGCGGAAACTCAAAGACGCGTGTGTCTTTGGCCGAACATTATTTTCGACGCCGTAGGTTGACACCGATAATAAGGTTTGCCAGACACAACGCGGGGTGAGGTCCTCTGATAAAGAACGTAAATCGCGACTCGTGTATAAACCCAGCGGCTTCGAGGACTCGACTGGAAAAAAAAAGAAAACTTTTCATCAATTTCTCCACAGCCTTGGGCCACAGGCACATGGGGGAAATGTCGGAAAAAATGGTCAAGGACATTATGGGCAATTCTATGGTATTCAATTAAGGTATGATGGGGGAAGGTCGGAAAAAAATGGTCAAGGACATTATGGGCAATTCTGGCAACAAAAAAATTATGTGCGAAAAGATCCGTATTTTCGTAATGCCATGTAGATATATATACAGGGTGAGTCACGCGAATATCTCTTGGATTTGAAAATACAAAGTATTTACATATCGGTATTTGAACGAATTAAAAGGACACACGTAGCTGTCATAATATTTTTGTTTTAATTTAATTTCTTTTTCGGGTTTTCCAAGGTTATCATAGTTTTTGAAAATAGAATAGCATATTTTGTCCTCTTGCACATTGTAGCCGGCATCCGAACGAATTGAACCATGTAACATAGTATGACCTTCAAATGACCTTCAATCCAAGAATATTGGATGAAGTCTATATATATGGATGTCTATGTTTGTATATATATATATATATATATATATATATATATATATATATATATATATATATATATATACACACACACACACATACAGACACACTACCGGTCAAAAGTGTTCGATAACGTTGGCTAATTGCAACATTTTCGATCACTATGGATGATTGCCAAGCTTTATTAGAATAATATAATTCATTTAATAATTCTTCTATTTTATAATACAGCCGAACCTCGATATAACGAAGATTTGTCTTTGTATGGACAAATCTTCGTTATATCGAGGTTCGGCTGTATTATAAAATAGAAGAATTATCAAATGATATTATTCTAATAGACCCTTCCGATAGACGACCGAAACCTTGGTAAAACGACGTAATCGTATTATGCTCTAATTGCTAATTAACTAATAAACATTATCCTCTAATTGCTAATTGCTTGTAAAACATATTTTAATTCAAACCTTTCTTTCTTTAAAAAATATCCCCATATTTATGATACTGATATATATATATTTATTTAGAACATTTTAAGGAACATGACTTCGGTATAACGAAAACTCGATATAACAAACTTCCCTTGAGATTCGTTATATCGACGTTAGACTGTAATATATTCTTCGTAAAATAAAAAATAAGACAAATGTTATTATTCTAATATAATGTAGCAATTATCCGCAGCGATCGAAAATTTTTCTATTTTCCAAAGTGATTGAAAACTTTTCGATATATATATATATACAGGGTGACGCACATAAAGTGTTGCAGAGCAATAGCACTCAAACTATTGATCACATCGAAAAATGTTTCAGACAAAAGTTTCAGTGTTCGAGAAGGCCGTCATACTGGACCACCCTATTTTTTTTATCGGTGGAGGCGCTGAAGCTACGTCAAGGTCAACTCCACTTTTTTAAATGGAATGGTACATTTTGTCTTCAACCATCTTGTGGAGCACCTCAAGCCGCATAAAAAACATTAGGGGTCGAAGTCGTTCAAGGTCATTCAAGGTCACCTATTAAAATGAAATACAAAACTACATATCTCGGATAACTACCAAATATTTGGTAGTGCTTGAACGACTTTGACCCCCTAATGTTTTTTATGCGGCTTGAGGTGCTCCAAAAGATGGTAGAAGAAAAAATGTACCATTCCATTTAAAAAAGTGGAGTTGACCTTGACGTAGCTTCCGTGCCTCCACCGATAAAAAAAATAGGGTGGTCCAGTATGACGGCCTTCTGAATCTTTTGTCTAAAACATTTTTGGATATGGACAATAGTTTGAGTGCTATTGCTCTGTAACACTTCATGCACCCTGTATATTTCGCCCTCCTTAACACTCTCTTGTTTGCTTTTTTAGCTATAGAATTACTCAACCCAAAACGATAAAAATTCTGTATGATATATCTAGTTCTATTTATGGTGTGTGTGTATATATATATACATATATGTTTGGGTTATGTACCATAAATAGAACGAATAAGGTCGTATTAAATATATCTCTTTAAATGGATATTTTAAATCTAAATGCAATTCATAATGATTATATTCCATTATATGATAGAAGTAGCGTTATTAATAAAAAACGAAGTAAACGAATTATTTATTAACTATAAGTTCTCACTCCTACTAAATCAATAACCAATCAACAAGAAAGTCTGAACAGATATTGCCAACTAATGTTCACTCGATCCCACCCGTCAGAATAAAAAAAGACGCACCCGTACCGTTTGATTCGATCGGGGTCAAAGGCCGTGCGAATATTGGTCCCAAGGAACCAAAATAATCGACAAAATATAGGACACAAAATCGACAAAAGGGGGAAAAAATGGTAGCGTGTTTCGAACGAACCTTTGCAAGACCGTAATTGATTATTGAGTCAATTGCCATGGCTGCGCGGAGTTGTACAAAAGTGTCGATCGATCTCGAAGCAAAAGGGACAAAAGAGGAGCGTGAAAAAGTGAACGAACCGTCAGGGAGTGACGATTGACGAAGTATGCGAGAAAAAATCGTGCATCCGACGGTGAGAAAAGGCTCGAAGAGTCGTGATGATCGTGAGAACCGCGAGGAATAATGAAGTCATGAAGTGTACAAATCTGATGGTGATTGTGTTGAGCTGCTTCTGCCAGACGGTGAGGGTGTCTGGTCGGGGCAGCAGGTACATCGATGCGCGGGACTTCGATTACGGGGGTGATTATAACGACGACGGGAGAATCGAAAAGCTCTCAGTTCTGAATCGTCCGAGCGAGGCCAATAATCTGTTTGTCTCGAGTGGGATCGATGTGCCGCGGGGATGGTCGAGGGACACGAGAAATTCCGTGATTGCGCGAAACTATCGCGAAACAATGGGCGATTCGAATGGTGGTTCTCATTATCGAAACGACGAGGGAACGGCGCGGATGGGGCATCGTTATCGCGTGGAAAATCCCCTTAATCATCATCCGATAAGACACGGCGATCGCTTGTTCCGTTCGATCGATAACAATCAACGCTCGAGCCTAATGACGTTCAATTGGCCGGTGAAGAAGGAGGCTGTGGTCGAGGGCGATTTGATCCTCGGTGGCCTGATGATGGTCCACGAGAGGGAGGACTCGATAACCTGCGGTCCCGTTATGCCACAAGGTGGCGTACAAGCCCTCGAAGCTATGCTCTACACCCTCGACTGGATAAACGCCCGAAATGTCGTGCCCGGGGTCAAAATAGGCGCCCACATACTCGACGACTGCGACAAAGATACTTACGGCTTGGAGATGGCGGTCGACTTCATCAAAGGTCAGTGCTAGTTCGATCGATCCGAGATCTTTTTAACCTACGCACTTTGAGGTGGGGTCCGATGATCCAAATTTGTCGATCACTAATAACGATCGCTCGAATTACGTCATTTATAAAAACACTGGCTTTTCGCCAGCTGCTTCGCTCGCGTGGACTTGTGTTGAATGCTCCTTCATGAAACGTGCTACCGAAGTGTTTCATTGAGGAACACGTGGAATTGCGTTGAAGAGCATTGTTACTAAGTTTCAAGCAAATCTGAACAGATATTTATTTTAACATACAAACTTTGCTACCACCTTTTTTCGCTTAAGGTAATCCTATCGCTTCGCACTAGTCATACCACTGATCGTACTTGAGACTTGTACAATTTATGTTTTTAACATATGCAAAGAAAATAATTTGTTATTACGAAAATGCTCCATATGTAAACTGCAGGGTTGCAAATAATGCATTACTTTTTGTAATGCATTAGCGTTTTCATTACTCATTACTTTACATTTTGTAATGAAAAAAAAATTCATTACCCGTTACATTACATTCAGTAATGTAAAAAAATTCCATTACTCATTAATTGGAATTTGTAATGTGAAAAATTTCCATTCCTCGTTACATTACATTTTGTAATGTGAAATATTTTCATGACCCATTACAATGTAATGGGCAATGGAATTTTTTTACATTACAAAATGTAATGTATTGAGTAATGGATTTTTTTTACATTACAAAATGCAATGTAATGAGCAATGGAATGTTTTCACATCACAAAATATAAGGTAATAAGTAATGGCATTTTTCACATTACTAATGCAATGCAATGTAAAAAATCTCCATTACTCATTACAATGTAATGAGGATTGTTATTCGTTTCCCATAAGGGGCTACGGTTTTTGTAGTGGGTAGATCTGACCCGATGGGAAACGAACAATAATCCATATTACCGTGTAATGAGTAATGAAGGTTTTTTACATGTGAGTAATGGAACAAATTCCATTACGCACTACCTTATATTTTGTAATGTAAAAAAAATCCATTAACCATTACATTACACTTTGTAATGTACAAAAATTCCATTGCCCATCACATTGGACTTTGTAATGTAAAAATGTCCATTACCCATTACAATGCATTTTGCAATGAAAATGTTTTACAATACAAAATATAACGTAATGAGTAATGGACATTTTTTACATTATAAAATCCAATGTAATGAGTAACGGAAATTATTTACATTACAAAATATAATGTAATGAGTAATGGCATTTTTTTACATTATTGAATATAATGTAATGGGTAGAGAAATATTTTTTCATTGCTCATTAAAAAGGTAATGAATAATGCATTAATTTTTCATTGCAAATTTCGCAACCCTGGTAAACTGTTTAATGAATGTTCACATTTAATTGGAAAAATGAAAAAATAGTTATTCCAACGATTCGCGCGATATTTCTAGGTTTGACATTTGGCAACATTGGTTCTATCTCCGTCTGTTTTTGCTCAACCAGGCGAGTTTAACCTCCATGCTCTTCAACGTCGATCTGTCAAAATAATGTTAGGTGCGGGAAATATAAAGCATTGTATTCGGGCCACGACAGGTAAAAAGCGTGGAAAATTTGTGTCGGCGAAATATGTCGATTAAAAATGAAATATGTGTGGAAATTCGAATACGTGAGATGAGGTTAGGACTACAGTCAGCTGTACCCTCGCTGTCACGTCTCTTTATCGTACCAGGTGGTCATAAATCCAATACCGGAAGTTCAAATTAAACTTGACATTACATAAAAATTAGGTGAATAAGTGTAATTTTTTCTGAGAGCATCGGATTACTACAAGTATTAAGTATGGAAATCAGATTATTTTTAAGAATCTGACGGATTCCCACTATTACATACACTTTTGTAGCGACCAGAAATGGGGTTTTTGTATGTCGTCTCGGAATTCCTTCACAAAAACATGCAATTATAATATTTTCAATAGTTTTCAATAGGAGGAAATATCAATGTCAAATATCAATCACGTCTCTGCTGTTGGCCTTGTATCTTCGAAAATATTTACAATTGGCCGCTGCAACTTTGTAAATATATTCTTGGATAGTTTATCTATCGATTTAAGCAATTAAAAAAAACGGTTTTTCGGACCTTCTAATTCAGGCTCCCGGCTTTGGGAGTGAAGGATTGAATTTCCAAAAATGACGAAATTTCATTAATTGTGTCTAGGATCAGTAATACAATGTTTCAAGTAAATTTGACCCGATTTTTTTATTTTCCGTACAAACTCTGGCACCCCCTTTCGTTTAGGGGTTGAATTTCGAAAACGCTAAAATACGTGTTTTATTAATTGTGTTGAAGAGTTTCAATACTAAGTTTCAAGGAAATCTGATCAGATTTTTATTTATTTTACATACAAACTTTGCCACCCGCTTTCTCCCCTTAGGGGTTGAATTTCTAAAAACGCTGAAATACGTGTTTCATTAATTGTGTCAAGAAGCACGAATACTAAATTACACGTAAATACGACCAGATTTTTTTTAATTTCCATCCAAACTTTTCCACCCCTTTTTTCCTCTTGAGGGTTGAATTCCGAAAAATCTCTCCTCAGTGGGTGCTTACGTCACAAAAGCAACCCACTGTCCAAATTTCATGTAATTAGCTTCAGCGGGTTTGGCTCGGCGTTGATGAATCAGTCAGGACATGTTCTTTTATATGTTGAGGTAACGGTCTGGTTGCTTTTTGGACACTTTTAGAGATGCACAGACATTCCTGGGGATAAGATACCTTCTGGGGGGGCCTATGGATATAAAAAGATAGGTGTCTTTGTAGTTACGTTCTGGAGTTAGTTTTTGGAAACTTCCAGGGATAGACTCCTGGTGATAAGGAATCCTTTAGTCACCTTCTGAGGACTTCTCTCGATAGAAAGCGTCTTCTGGTGATAAGAGATATTCGAGTTGCCTTCTTTCGTAGAATGGGTAAAAATACGCGACACGTATTTTTTTATATCTGCGGAACCCGATTTTTAAGGGTTGAAACGCACCCTCAAAAATTGGGGTGTTTTTCGTTTTTCGTCGATAACGTTTTAGCGGTACGAGATATGAAAAAAATTCAAATTGTAACAATGTTTATTTTTACCTGAACATTTGAGATGAGAACGATAACGTCATCGACGAAAAACGAAAACCACCCCTATTTTCGAGCTTCTTGCCGTCGCATTGAAGGGTAAAGTGCACATGCGCGCATTAGCATCATAGTCGCGAAATAAGAGGTCTTCGTGATTAGAAAGTAGTGTTTATTTGATTTGAGGACATGTTTATTCAAATTTTCTATTTTAAATATGGCTTTTAATTGATGTGAAAAATCGGTACGTAAAAAAACATATTTAGTGACGCCAAATAAATGCTGTAGTTACAATCACATAGAAACTGTCTCCATACGAGTAAACATTTATCAATTTCTAATAAATTATGTTTTAATGCGCCAATTTATTAGAACATAATTAATATTTTTCTGAGTGTAATAACACCTCCACAGTCGAATTACCACACTACTTAACTAAACTTTGCTGGTCTAAATTTAGCCTATGAAATAGCATACCCTATTGACTGACTTGTTTGTCACTCACAACATTTATGACATTTCGATTGAGTGGACCCTGGGCCTGTATTCTGTAGGACAATGTCATCTACATACAAATCAGCACGGTTTCAAAGCAGAGTTTGCTCAGTTGTCATTGTGAATTAGGGCCCAGACGTTGAGTAACATGCTAGGTTTATGACCTTTCTTCGGATTTTCGGAAAACGTACTTCGCAGATTTTTATACCATCTTGTGGGACCACATCGCTGTGGTTCCCTGTGCACCAAAAAAACAACTATTCAAATCGGACCAGCCTACACGGCGTAATACGATGTACATACCTGCATATTTAAAAAACATAACAAAAAAACATGGCCAATAAACAGTTTAAAGTGGTTTTATATGAAACGCTTAAAAGTAAAATTACCCACTCGTAGTTTCATACTATTCTGTATCAATTTTGTATTCATTTTGAAATGTCAATATTGAAATTATGTATAATTTTATTTTCACATATTTTTCGCTTGACTACATGAGCCGGGGGGCAAGTGCCCCATCCTCGCCCATCGTGGCTACACCCATGGTAACATCTCTAATCACGAAGCGAAAATTAAGGCAAAATTATTCGTAGCCACCCCCAACGTAACAAACTCAAGACTAGCTCTTATCATTTCTCTATCAAAATGATAATTTTTCGATTCAATGCAGATTGGTCGAATAACAAATTTACTAGCTAAAACGTAGGAAGCGTAATGTGGGAGTGAGAACGGAGGGTAGTAAAAGCAAACGATATGATGAAAATGGAACAAGGGTGGTTCGTTCAAAGTAGTTATCGAGTATTCAAATTCTGAATTCGTGATACCCATCCTTTCTCTCCGTATCTCTTTTTATCGTCAAAGCTTCTTCCCGAAAAGAGAATCCTTTCGTATGTTTTCCTTGCTTCCGGTTTTGTGCTTGTTTTCAAGTTATCGCTCCCTGTAACGAAGCTACGCGCCCGCATTCGCAATAAGGCGATAAAGGTAAACTTTGCTTTCCCGGAGTATCCCGCCTACGTACACCCTTTAATTTATTGCGAGCGGGCACAAATGATGGGGCGGTAAAGGGGCGGGGTCGACCCGTAGTTATACCTAATTAGGGGACTCACCCCACCCTTACCACTTCAAATGAATATCTCGGAAGAAGTGAGACGTTCAAGGACCTATTGATAGTGTTGCTGAATTTGTCGATGAAAAGCGGTCTCGTTAGCGGTACCAATTAATCGACAGAAAAAAATATATCCTATCACGATTATTGAATCAACGCGGTCGGAAAAATCTGCTTATCGAAATTATTTATTCCGATCAGAGGTGATAAAAAAGTAAATCATTTATCACCGATAGGGATTAATTTAAAAACATGTTTTCATTAAAATTATCGATAGCGATCAATCGGCAAAAAAGTGATACTTTCATTGAGCTATATAGCGGGCTGTAGAATATTCTGTACATTTATTTACCTCATGATATTTATTAAATATGATTATACAGGGTGTCCCATTTTAATCTTACACCTGAATTTTCTCGAAAAATATGGCTCGGACAATGGGGGACATCAAATGGGACATCTGAAATAATTGAAAATGATGTTCTCACTTGAAAACTATGAACTTTATCAAAAATTTTTTTCAACAAAAGTTTTTATTTTTCAACTGACAAATTTTTTGGCAATAAAAAAAAGTTATGTTTCCGTTTGAAAAAAACATGTCAGCCTTTGTAACGCCGCCATTTTGAATTTTGGCTCCTCAAATGAATTTTTTTCAAACGTCCCCATTCAATCCCTAGAAGTTTTGTTCCACACAATAGTTCGTCCGAGCAATATTTTTCGAGAATATTCAGGTGTAAGATTAAAATGGGACACCCTGTATATAAAAGATTACAGATAAAGCAATTTCTTTCTTGAATTGAAGATTAATATTTATTTCATATTCATTGTACTAAATGGTGGACATGTACAGGTATTTATTACTTTTCAAATTATTATTATGAATTATTTGAATTAATATACTTAATTATATGAATTATTATTAATAATTATATGAATTAATTATGTACTCTATTCATGCATATTTATTGAATGAAATAGTAAGTTCTATTATAGAATATACTGTTTATTAAACCAAACAAAAGATTATTAACGTAAAGCATTGAAACATAAAAAAAATAATAATAGAAATTAATGATATGGTAAATATTCGAAAGTGTCACTCCCGCTAAAAAGAGGCTGTAAATTGTTTTTGTTGATGCGCTGCCATAATAATAGTAAATATGATGTTTTTTAACTGTAAGAAACCATACAAAATAAAATCAGCTCGATTCTGACATGAGTGACACTTCCGAATATTTACCGTCTGTTTGTTACTCAATCACGACAAAACAGCTTGACAGATTTATATTGAATTAAACATGTAGATCAGCCGTTTTCAAACTTTTTTAACGGCGGACCCGTAGACAAAATTGACGATTGGAGGCCTAGGGCCGTAGACCCCCGTTCCCCCGTTAAAAGGGGAAGGGGGCCCCCTTTAACGGGGGTCTATGGCCCTAGGCCTCCGTTCGTCAATTTTGTATCTTTATTCATGTCGCGGACCCAAGGTTGGAAAACCCTGATGTAGATAGCTTATGACGTGGATTATAACATCTAATATTTTTATTTTTATAATAACAGTATTAGAGTATATTAGAATTTAATGATGAAATTTGGCACACATTTTGGAACGTAAATGTTGAGTTTCGAAAATTTTCATTTTAGAATATCAAATAGTCGCTCGCTATCAGGATACATTCATAGCTGTTATTCCATGGCATATTCTACTCTACTCCATCTACTTCCATTCCATGGTATAATCTCCCTCTTCGCGTGAGTTCTCTTGACAGATGAGGAAACATACAAAATTGAGCTATGAAAGTAGCTGCATAGCTACCTTCATGGTTTGATTTTTGACGTTTCGTCTTCTGACAAGAGACTTGACATCACAGTTCCGACGGAATAAATAAACAAAAGAGCAATTATACCAACGAACAAACCATAGTCATCTGATTCATTGGAAAACGAAGTGATATTGGTTGGATTCGACGGACAATTTCAAAAAAGGATTTGACGAAGGCTTCAACGAACCAACCATTCATTCGATAACGCCGTTCAATTTGGTTTGATTTAAGTATTTGTATTCACGTTTAGTTTGTAGTTTAAAATTACATTTGTAGTTTAAGATTACACGCCTCTTATGGTGATAAATAAAAATAAGAAATTTTTTTTTTTGAGTGTTAAGAACGACGTTCGGTGTTTTTTGGAAAATCAATTTGTTATTTATTGTTACGTTCCTGTTGTATGATTTTCTAAAATACCTGAAAAAATGGAAGTAAAATCTTTCTCAGAGTTCGAGTAAATCTCGAGCTATGAAGGTTGCTAGACGGGAGGAAACGTCTTCTCAAGCGAAATTGCGACGACTTGTGAAAGCTGAGCGTCAAGCGACCCTTAGGGCTGCTGAGACTCCTGAGCAAACGCAGTCGTGTCGCCAGGGGGATGCTGAGCGTCATGAAAAACGAAAGCTAGCACAGTAACGGGTATAAAATCATGTACGAATTTTACCATTTTTTTTCGTATGAAAAAGTGATTCACTCATAAAATTAATTACACATCTATTTAGTATAAATATCAAGCTGTTAGAAATGTTTTTTTTTTTATCGATGTACAAAACGGCCGACTACTAATATTTTCTTTTGTTATCTTTTTTTAGGCGCTCCGCAGTGCGACATGTAGCGGCCACTTCTTACCTAGAACAAAAAACAAAAATTCTCGTCAATCTAGATTAGAATACCTAGAGAAGTACGTACGGAATTAAAAAAATATTGTTTTATTCAAAAGTTGTAGATATTTGAACTTAAGAAATGAATTTTCAGTGAAAAATTTCGTTATAACTGCTCATAAACTGCTCATAAAATGAAAAGTCTTCGATTAATCAGAAATTCAATTAGAAACATAATATTTAAATTTGAAGTAAATCGAGTGAAAATTGTTGAAGTTATTTGTCACGTCAATTGGAAAAAAGCTGTTTCGAGAAGTTTTGAGTAGTCGGCGATTTTGTACATCCAAAACAAAAAATATATTATATATACATATTATATATACATATATACATATACATCGAAAACAAAAAATATATTATATATACATATTATATATACATGTATACATATACATCGAAAACAAAAAATATATTATATATACATATACATATTCAGAACAAATAAAATTCTGAAGATGATCCGAATCAAGGATCGAAACGTAACAGAAAAACGTTTTCCATCACGACCTTGGAAACTTTCATTGGCCGAATCGAAGCCGATTCCTCAACAACACGTATGCAAAATATATATATATTTTCCAACAGCTTGATATTCATACTAAATAGATGTGTAATTAATTTTATGAGTGGATCACTTTTTCATACGAAAAAAATTGTTAAATTCGCACATGATTTTATATCCGTTACTGTGACCTAACGCCTTAAGTTGAATAAAGAAACGCCAGCCATGTGTTGCTCTGGTGGCAAAGTACATGTTCACGATTTGTAAAAGCTAGTTGAATTATGAATAAATGATATCATTACGTTATAACATCATTAAATTATAAATAAATAATTATAATAATAAAACAATAACGTGTTTCTCGCCAAGTGATCATCGAAGATAAAGCTTTTTCTAATTCGCAAAAGATGACAGTAGAAATCATATCAATGATTTCCCCAGAGCCACAGCTTGGTAAACTTTCAACGACAATTATCACATGCTTGACTATACTACAGCATTTTCATTTCATTCGGATCGACGTTTCCATCAAAGCCGCCTCAAACAATCGAGTCTCCAATGTACTCCACCACTGTCGATGATCAACGAGCGGTTTTCAATTCCAGAGATTTCCAAAATTCCCAGAAATCTGTAGATGCGCAGTTTTTTTCATGGCTGTGCGACGAGACTCGGGCACACGGTGACTGTTTTCAATCACCATGATCGATCAAAGGAAAATCGGTCGGGCATAAATTGATCGGTGAAATTCAATGAATTCGACGATTAATTGTTGCACGTGAACGCGACGAAAATCGATTTAGAAACGTCACTCGATGCATCCGACTCGCCCTCTCCTCGTCGCTGGCCAGTGCCTTTTTATAGGCAGCGGCAAATTCGTCACAGTTGCTCTACCCATCATCGTGCTCCGATTAAACCTAACCCGCAACGTTCACGCGCGAATCACCAAAAAGCGATTTCCCGCAGCAACACAGGCGCGCGCGGCAAGGAACAATCGTACAGGGAAATTCCACTGGTGGTCGTAAAAAGTGCTAAACAAATTCTGATGTAAGGAATTTTATAGCGAAATTCGACGATGTAGTGGGAAAAAATTAAGGGCCTACATCTACCTAGAGGCTCAAAAAAATGGCCAAACTCCAAATTTGTTTTTTTTTTTTCTGGGAAACGGTTGGTTAAAGAGGAACGCACTTTTTTAAACACAAAGGTACGCATATTAAGAGCCAGTAAAAAATTAATCACCAAAAATGGAGAAAAAAAAACAAAAACATGTCAGCCGGCAAATGATGAATTTTTTTTACGACTTTTTGCGGTGGACACTTTCCAGCTTAAACGGTTCATCCAAAATCTAAAAACAAAACCAGTTATTCAAGATAACACCAAATACGAGTCGTTGACGATCGTCGTTTTCTCAAATTATTTTTTTTTTTTTACAAAGTGGCGACGAACCGAATCTCGAGCATAGAAAATTTATGAAAACAGTCATCATTTTTACGTAACTATTAAAAAATGAAGATCGAGTTTTAAAAAGTGAGATCGTCAACGATCTTTAAATGTTTCGCATCGTATCTCCGGTAAATTTGGAGACGATCCATCAAGTGCTTCTCGAGATATTAGGTCCACTGATTTTCAAAACAGTATCATCTGTCGGCGGCCACATTTTTCTTGTTTTTTCTGTATTTTTTGGTGATTTTTTTAAGGTTCTCAATATACGTACTTTTATGTTAAAAAATGCATTTTTTTTCACCAACCGTTGCCCAGAAAAAAAATCGGAAAATGGCCATGTTTTTCTGCCATCTACGTAGATGTAGCTTCTTCAGGGGAGATATACACCTAGGAGCCGGAAAAAGGTCATTTTTGTAAATTTTTTCAAGGAAAACGATTTGAAATTTCGGATTGGGATTTTAATTATCTAAAAGTATATACATTCCAAAATATGTTTATTTTTCATTATTTAAAAATATCAAAAATATACAAGGATATTGTATGTATCCTTGGAGCGTCGTAAAAAAATCTGCGTATACGGTACCCACTGGCGTTTCTTCAAAAATCATCTGAAAAAAAAAACCAAAAAGATTATTAAATTAGATACTATAATCTAGTACTTGTCACAGCCGATTTTGAAAATATCGATTTACGACAAAATGGCGGACGTTTGAACATAAATAGTGATTTTTGAGCCAAAAATTAGTTATTATTTTGTCTATAAAACAAAAACTAAGTAACGGAAAAAAAATCCTATGACAAGTACTAGACAATGGTGTATAGAATAACCACAAAAAACCTCAAGGCAATTGGTTCATTGGTTTTCGAGAAATTTTGGGTACCGATTTGAAAAACGTGGTTTTGAGAAAAACGCGTTTGAAAATTTGGGAATGAATAAATCATGAAATTTGTCAGCTTACATGGAATCATCGATACCAGGCACATAGTGTAGGTCTTCTACGGTCGACGGAATGTTCGTAGCTTCTAAATCCTCGACCTCGACCATCTAGGTGTATATCTCCTCTTAATGCGTGGATGCGTAAAAATGAATCCTCAAGCAA